>JAOQGN010037513.1:0-12950 GCA_027564295.1 Himantozoum antarcticum
GAGGTGCAACCAGGTGAGAGGATAGCTGATGGGCGGAAAAGACCAAAGAGAAGCTACCCTGTCACCTTTCTCGACTACCAGGACCCACAACCGCTACCGAGATCTGTCAATAAAAAGGAACCCCACTTCCTACAGAAGCCGAGGCACTTGGGCAGTTCGACACCATGGCAGTATCTAAAAAGAGAAAGACTCAACAAAGAAACCACCCAACTATCCTCGGCTCATGAACAGAAACCAACCCAGAATCTCTGAGTTTAGTTGGGTGGACCATTCCAGACTACCAATGCTGTTGACAGACTATAGAGGAAGTCACTTTCTACTGGGACTCATTGAGAACAAACCGGTGCAAATCCTGATTATCACAGGCTGTACCACAAACCTGCTATCCAAACACTTGTTTGATCAGCTACCCTCTAGAGTCGAGAGCCAACTGGAAGTTTGTGAATCTCATGACGGATGGAACCCAGATGCCATTCTATGGACGGATTCAGGTACCCGCGACTGAGAGAACTAAAAATGGAATTGACGTACATCGTGGGTAGGATCAGTGAGGATGTTATCCTGGGTATGCCGTTCCCCACGGCTCACAGTGTAGTATGGACTTCACTCAACCGATAGTGTCAATAGACAGAAAAGAGCTCCAGTGTACAGACCGACAGGGCAGGTTGTTGGTCAGCAAGGTGCAGCTCTTGTGTAGGGTGACTCTATCCCCTTACCAAGAAACCACACTGTGGTGTCGAGTGACGGCTGCTAACATCTGTCCCCTCGAACTGGTGGAGGGCACACCTCAAGGACTTATGTTGGTGGCGAGCCTCAATCAGCCTCGGTCGAACAGACAGTTGGTGGTACGATGTCTTAACCCCATAGGCGTCCCTCTCCCACAGGCCGCAGGAATAACAGTCAGCATCTACAGTGGAGTAACGGAGGAAGACATAGACTCCAACTCTGTAGAGATCCCGGTTGTAAACCCTGGGAGACCCAAGCGAAGTAGAGCTCTGGCAGCTGAGCACCTCCGTGAGCTGTATGAGACTGCCCATCGGGCTTCAAGGCTGGCTCAGTTGCTAACACGGTATGGGTCTGTGTTCAGCAGTGGAGATCACAATATGGGGCAGATCACATTGGTGAGCCACGCATCCTAGTGGCCGAGAACACTCAGCCCATCAGGCAACCTCCTCACCGCCAAGGACCCCAGGAGGTCGAGGCAAGTACAAGATTTGCTGCAGAAGCGATTGATAGAACCCACAAGATTTGCTGCAGAAGTGATTGATAGAGCCTCCCAATGGGGCATGGAGTTCCCCTGTAGTACTGGAGCAGAAGCACTGATCCTGGTGGTTCTGTGTGGACTATAAACGGCTGAATGCCATGACCCAGCAGGATGCCTCTCCTCTGCCCAGGATCGATGAGAGCCTTGATGTATGTCCTTGAGGCTGAATCAAGGACATTGGTAGACTCAGGCTCACATGGTACTGACTCAACATGACTTCGAATGTGCGGAGATTCATCAAGAGCAGTGAGGTGTGTCAAGTTGCCAAGATGGATGAATTGCATCCACCAGGCAGCGCTTGTATGCGGGACGACCATTGGCAAACTCAGGATCACATGGTACTGGCTCAACATGACTGCGAATGTGCGGAGACTCATCAAGACCTGTGAGGTGTGTCAAGTGGCCAAGACGGGTGGATTGCATCCACCAGGCAGCGCTTGTAGGTGGGACGGCGATGGCAGATGGTAGCCGTTGATTTGGTGGGGCCCATGCCAGAGACAGATAGAGGGAGCAAGTGGCCTTTGGTCCTCATGAATCACTTCATTAGCTGGCAGGATGCTCCGGCCATCCCGGATGCTACCACCCCTGTGGTGGCTACCACGCTGGATGAGAAGGTATTCATTACTTTGAACTCCCCAGGCAAATACACATGGACCAGGGAGCTCAGTTTGAGTCTAGGCTCATGGAGGAGTTGTGCCACTTGTGGAAACCTATACTACCCCCATACCACCCGCAAGCAAATGGGATTGTAGAGCAGAACAGTCGACTAGTAGGAGATTCCCCCTAAGGGGGGCTTTGCTATTAAGTCGAGGACAGAAGTGGGATTTTGTTCTCCCCCAGCTCAAGCGGGCTTTCCGAAGGACCCCACATTCTGTGACTGGAGAAACAACTAACTTTCTCATGTTGGGTAGGGAGCTGCCTCTCCCCGATTAACTGCAATGCTAACCATCACCCTCCGACCACTTGCCCAACATGAGTGTGTGCACGCACTGAAGGAATGGCTGGAGCAGGCCCATGAGGCTGTGGCAACAACGTGAGACTAGACAATAGGATGATGAAGAG
The DNA here is from genome assembly GCA_027564295.1 of Himantozoum antarcticum. Lineage (NCBI taxonomy): Eukaryota > Metazoa > Bryozoa > Gymnolaemata > Cheilostomatida > Bugulidae > Himantozoum > Himantozoum antarcticum. The sequence goes on from JAOQGN010037513.1 coordinate 2,327, forward strand.
CCTCTGCTGTTTTCTAAAGGAGACTGGGTTCTATTGGAGAGTTGGCGTAGGAGAACCGGGACAAATTTCAAATGTAAAGTTGCATTTGATTTGGGGATAAATTTTTTATCAATTTGTATAAAACGCAGTGTTTAAAAATATTTTCTGCTTATTAACACCAACTATGCTAGTTATACGCGCCAATGTTATGCAAGTGTCTGTAAATGGGGTTTGAGGAGTTTTCCTCCCCAATTGGGTGGTGAGGGGAGTCTCTCCTCCTGATCACCGGTGTCGCCGCCACCAAACGTTGGCTACTTTATTAAATTGGATTACACTAGATAGATTAGGTTCAAGCTTTAGGAAGATTTACTATGACAAGATAAACGCAAATCTGTATGTCCCCAATGACGTATTAGTCGTCCTTCTCTTAAAGGGCATACATGGATCATCATTGAGGAGAGAGTGAGCGTTAAAAGTTGCCCACAATGACTTATTCGTCGTCCTCTTAAAGGGGCATACATGGAGTGAAGGGGCATACATATCAGTGAAGGGAGGCTGAAGCTTTTAATATGTGCCATTAGTCATCCTCCTCTGGCTGCCGTCTGGCTGGAGCATAAATGAATTTGGATCATCATTTGGAGATAAATAAAAACAATTCTGCTTATTAACGCTAACTATGCTAGTGAGTTACACTCATGCCTAAATGTAGCATGAATACACTTAGTGGATGCAGACTGATGAACTGTGTATGACGACTTCAAACATGAAAATGTTAATGAGACTGGTCCCAGAGGACACAGTCTATGGTAGGAGGATCAGTCTCCTACCATAGACTGATCCCAGAGGACAGTCTATGGTAGGAGGTTCAGTCTCCTACCATAGACTGATCCCAGAGGACACAGTCTATGGTAAGAGGTTCAGTCTCCTACCATAGACTGATCCCAGAGGACACAGTCTATGGTAGGAGGTTCAGTCTCCGACCATAGACTGATCCCAGAGGACACAGTCTATGGTAGGAGGTTCAGTCTCCTACCATAGACAAAGAGTTGGGAAGAACAAAGCAAAAATATAACATGTACCTTTCACTCATGCCATTTACTGAAATGCAATTATATTTACTACATAATTATTGTTTAATAGCTATGACCGGCAAATGCAGTAACAGTAATCAATCATAATATGCATATTTAATATTTATCTTTAGTAATCTGTGCACATATGATTGTATTATCTAATTTAACACTGATCACTATCAAGTTAGTATAATGTGTCTATCCACAACTTTCTCACAGTGTCAAGCTCATGTCACAGTAAATACCACATAACAATGGCACAAGGTAATGGTGTGTGAAAATTGCATTCTCAACTCGCATTAGCCTCGGGACACAAGGAATCTAAAGCTATATTTTACACAGAAATTGGGAGTCGTGCATTCATAGCTGAGAGAGAAGAGAGAGAGCTTGCTTAGTTACACTACCTTCTCATAGATTACTGAACTACAGACTCGGGAGTGGTCCAAGGGTGGCAACTGAGGATCTTTCACCACAGCGCTAGTGCAAACTGATTCACTCTGCCGGTAAATGCATAAGATGACGACAAAATAGCGATTAGACTCGTGTAAATGGCATAATGTTTATACAGCTCGCAGTTCGGATTTGTACATTTTCCTTGTGCTTCCATTATTTATATTTATATTTTAGCTCATATCATTATTATAGACACCGAGCGGCACATTTAGTTATAAGAATATGCCGGCTTATGCTAGCCACAGTAGGCAATGTACAGTACAGCACAATTGCATACCATCCAATAAACTCATGCTGTTAAACTTTGACACTGTTCAGTCGTTGATTGTATCGGCACCAATTTCAGCCGATCAATCAATAAATTATTCAATATCGATTGTTTGTGGATTGTCGATATAATTGTTGATGGGGGAGGGGCGTATATTTTTGCTCTAGTGAACATTAGAGACCTCCCTCCCGAAAGCATAAATATTGTGTTTTACAATAATACCTTTTAATTGCACGTTAGGATCCCATCAAGATTTTACGACTTCCACTTTTAATATGAAAGTTGCTAGTGTAGGAAGAAAACGGCTAAAATTCCTTTTCCTCCAGTTCAGTTGGCACGCCTAAGACTAGTTTCCAATTTCTGGTTTGGAACCCGAAGATTATAACAGGGGTTCTAAGAAAAAATTCTAGGTAAAGGAGTTGTATTCTCCACAAAAGTTTGTATGCGTCTAGAATCTAAGCTAAGCTTTAAAAAATGCTAATAATGCACGTAACAGCTTCTCTGATGCAACGCCAATAAGTTGTCAATTGATGTCTGCTTACAGGCGAGGGCTTGGCTTGTCAGCCAATAGTACTTCTAGAGAAATTTCATGATCTCCTGAGGACATCTAAACTATCTAAAGGACCAAAGGCTAATATACAAAGACCAGTGACACCAGCACTAGTATCAGATACACCAATCAGATTTATAGATAATAACATAAACACTGCAAATCAAACTTGTAAAAGTAAAGCATGGGCAACCAAGAATTTCCACTACTTGTTGGAATTAACTCCGAAAAATCAATCAAACAGGAAGCCACAACCTGTGAAGCCAACAATAAAAATTGAACCCACCACACCTAGTAGGATAACAGCAGCAAGTGATATGCCTTTGACTTCGCCAATCACTGGGAGAACATGTTCTCTATTGTCATCGATGCCTTCTAGGCGGGGACAATCTTTGCAGATTGAGACTCCTGCTAGCTCACATCCCATTGAAGTGGTAGATATCTCTCATAGCATCGAGGACATTGGAGATAACATCAACCATCTCCTACGAATTGATCTGACCTCTCCTCTTGGGATCAAATTAGCTCCCATTATAGCAAAACTCTGCAGCAAACGTGCCACTACTACAGTCTCAAATTATGACAACTATTGTAACAGGGCTCCTATTACTGCACAACCAGATGACAGGTGTTTGAGGTCACAAACTGGATACTGTAAGTGAAAATTATAGTAATTAGTTACTAACCAGCAAGTACTACTTCCATTAGGTCATTAGCAAGCCCTATTATAATCATGTACCTGAACCCTTAAAATCTTGCACAGCTCAGCCCAAGTGATTTTGCTTCAACGTTTTTTTATCTCTGTAGAATCCACCACATTTTTCCACTTCCACATTTTGCCACTGCCGATCCCCCTAATCCCAACTGCGAATCAGAAACCCTAACCCCTAAACTGCAAATCTCAACTGAGTAAGTGAGATAGTGACAAAATGTGGAGAGGGCAAAATGAATGGCACCCACCTCTGTACCCTGTATTCCTACATTTGGCAAACTTGCTACCAAAACTTTACGGCTGTATCTTATATTGGATAAAGTAATTCTGCAAAGAGGTATTTACGCAATTTACAAAGGTTGATGATAGAACCAATCATTGTTTGAATACGACATAAACCTTGGTGGGACAGGCTCAGCTCACCTGTTGTCTGATATCGTGTTTACTAGGTGATGATCGGTGGAGTCTGAACAATATTCACTATGCAAGACGTGACTGCCACACCTACACTGACCGTCCTTATGTGACTGGTGCAAAAGCCAGACGGGAGCGGTACAGGACGTTAAAGTGTGGGCTAAATAAAAGATCTCGGAAATTACTACATCTAATCAAACCATGTTCTGTGGCCGTAACTTTAGCTGATCTGCAACTGCAAGCTATAGCACCTCCTCTATTAGCCAGTGAAGGTAGGATTATATGATGATCAATTTAGCATTAGAGCCTACATGGACCAAAATACGCTGCAATAATTATAGTACTACATGAAAGAACCAGAAATGCCTTTGGGTAAAATACCTTTACAGTTTGGTCGATGAGCCTAAGAATATGTATTTAATTTCCAGTTTCGAACGCCAAAACCTCCACTCTTTAACTAAATCCAAACCCCAAGGTCCAATTCTAAGTCAAGGTAACCCAACTGAATAGGAATTATATCTTGCTTTGTTTTCTTCAACTCTTCTTTGCGTAGAAGTAGCTCTTTCTTTGTAAGGTTGCAATATATTCAAATTATCAGTCGGAATTGGTTTAGTTCACATAATATTCTTCCTAGTATAATATTACTTGGTCTTATAGGACAGGCAGCTCGAAAATTATATCGACTATTGAGCTTCAATGCTACAAGTATTCACATTCCAATGAACAGGTCATTTCAAAATCACACAATACACATTTAAGACTGAGTATTTGGCTAGCGACTTCGCGGAACGGAAGGCTAACTTTTTAAATACTTGAGTATTTCCACATACTACTAGAATGGACCTTGAGGATACCTTGAGGACTTTTGACTCGAGGCCTCAGCTACGCTAGACTGCTACACTAGCCAGACTGCTACACTAGCCAGACATAGCTCTGTGCAGCAAAACCTCGTCTTCTTGCTGACCTGACATTCAAGCAGTTTTTGGTGTATTTTGGTGCCCTGTACAAGAGAGACTGCTGTGCCATTTTGGATCTGACCAGCGGATAGTATTAATTATAATTTATTATGGAATCAAGTACAGTGAAATAGCATTGTTTACGCTGTACATGTACCATCAAAAGTAGTGTGTAATTGTAATGGCATAATTATGAGAATCTACAACAATGTACACAATATGAGAATCTACAACAATGTACACAATATCATCTCCGAAATCTCAACAATCATTCCCATACATCCCAATAAAGTTACATGTACATGCAGCTTTCTATTGATTGACAATGTCCCAGGTAATTGGAGAAAAATCGTGTTCAAAATTAATCTAAAGGGCAATCCATAAATATATTTATATTTTAACTCCAGCATAAATATTGGAAATATTCATCTAGTAACGGCTAATGGCAGAAGGGAAATTACTTCATTGCATAATGTTATCATTATAATAATTGTTATTATATCTATAATTTCAGAGTGTCTGGCTGTAGATTCGGCAACCGCCCTGACGTCCCCAACTTCACATCTCAATCTGGATGGAATTACTCCAGCTTTACCAGTCTCAAGTTCAAATACTCCTTCTGTGCACTCTGACTCTGGTAGCAATTATAGTAGTAACGATAGTGATATTAGTGAGCCCGCTAACAAAAGATTCGCCTTAGCCAGGAAAGCATTGACACCCGTAATGCCATTGGATAACCCGATTAACTGTAAATGGCAAACATCACCAGGCTCCAAGGCAACTTCGATGATTATCACCAGAATGCGAGAAGATTTGGAGGCAGAAAAGCAAGCTAAAAAACTGAAGATTCCTTTTGTGTGGGAGGTATAAATGCTATTTCATGATATTTAAGATAAGAATCAATTAAAAATTGGCCTGATAATGCACACTGGCGATTGGGCAGTACTTTTTCAAAATTTTAAATTCCATCATAGGATTCACAAATTTTGTAGCATTTATTGTCACAAATTGGAGTCTCGGCTTACAATATCTTCGGAAGCAATGATCCTGTACGCCACTCGGAATGTGCCCAAAAAATTTCGACTATGTGAAAGTGAGTGCAGAAGTAGGGTTGGTCAATCAGGTTTGAGTATGGTTTGTTTAGTATGAAGGGGAGTGACTGTCAATAAGTAAAAACTAAAAATATACTCAACTCTTGAGTATTGGAAGACGTTTCGAAACACCGAATATTTCAGATACCAGTAGCCAACAATTCAATAATTGGCAAAAATTCATTTATTTACAATTTAATCAAAAATTTAAACTCTTTGATACCCGCCATTTTCATTAGCCTGTACCTCGGCTCTTCAGCGATGGGACAGGCCGGTAAGGGAGGAGAGAAGACTTCACTCCTATCTGGCCGGCCCGTCCCATCGCTGAAGAGCTGGGTGCAGGCTACATTTTCATGGCACACACCACGCTGTATTGTGTATTCAGTTTCTATCAAAAATTATTTAATTTGAAGAGTTGAAAATTTTGAAGAGGCGAAGATTTGAAAGTTTCCAATTAATTTGAAATCAATACATTTAGCACTCAAGTGGAGGAAAGGTTCAAGTGGAAGAAAGGGCGTGGCAGCTTGACCAGTATTACAACAGTGCATTATTAAACATTGAGTTCTCGATAAGTACATGTACATATGCGGTAATGTTATTATGTCAGTTCATTCATCATGACTTGGATTAGCGACGCACCAATATGGTTGCTTAGCAACTTGTGGTGCACATTGGAGAGGGTTGCTATGCTTTCTATCTCTCAAGCTCCCTGACACAAATCATTGTGGAGTGATGGATTGGTCAAAGTTCGGAGAACAATTAGTTATCTGACAGTGGGATTGACAGTATTGGATGGCTTTATCCTAAAACAATGTCGACTTTGTAAACCGTCTTGGCATTATATTACAGGATTTAGTAAAGGACAAACCGAGAGTAGAGTTACAGTTAATGACTGGGCCGGAGTTGATAGATCTGACTTGTGATGTAGAAGAAGAGAGTGCTTTCATTCCCTTGCCTAGTCCTACGGAACTGCTTGGCGCGTGGGACTTCCCAGAATCTTCTACAAGCAAGTGTTCATGGAGCGGCAGTGATTGTGTGGGACAGCAAAAGAAACCGAGGAGAAGAAAGCAAGCCCGCAAGGGTCGATTGTCTGGTCCAAACAGTTACATTCATCGTCCCAAGTCAATGTAGGGCTATTGTATATATTTGTGACATCAATTTATACTTGTATATAACCAAGTCCAATATGTGGCCAGTAGCCCAGTATCATAAAATGAACTGGTGGAATTTGCCTAACGGTGCTTACAATTCATTGTATCGATACTTAGAATTTCTACTTATAGGTTTAGATTTTATCAATATATTATATCAGTGGATGGTTTTGATATTTTCATTTCGTTCATGGAGATGCTATATCAGTGCTAGTGTTGTTTGTTGTCATGTTAGTATATAAGGGAGAACATTTACTTTTGGCCCCATATTGTTGGGTGTTATTGACCAGATTGGCAACCTGTCAAGCAAGCCAGCACCAATAATATCAATGGGGAGGTTTATACTAATGGTATCATAGGCTTATAATTGCTCTTAGATTTTCACCAGCTTCCAAATCAATTCATCTATCATTGTATGGATACAATGAAACAGGACATTGCTTTAACTATCAACATTATTTATTTTGAGGAGCTGCATTCTCATTGCTTCTCATGTATTCATTGATATTCTCATGTTTTTTTTTTATAAATAGTTTAAAAAACAATTACTGCTATCATCCAAATACTAAATATAATAAAAAAACTGATAAACCTCTAACAAACATGCTTAATTCTTAAAGCAAGAACAATTATGCCATGTAACATTTTAAAATCCTGGTACCAGTAAAGTTGTTGATGTCTAAAGTAAAGGTATCTATCAAAACAGCATGTCACCAATTTAGCTCTGCATACGGAATAATTCAGGTGAAGTAGGCCATACCACCATTGACATGTATGTCTTTGGTTGCTCTATTATTTACTCATAGACCTAGCATGACGTCATATGTGAGATCAAGGAGAGTTCTGTGTTTTCGTTTGCTGTACACAATTTACAAAACACAAGTTGCGAGAAGCAATCAAACTATAAATTCTAAATCAAACTAGGAATTACAACAAATATCACAAAAGCTTGGTACAATCAAGGCAGGGAGATGCTAATAATATATGAGAGATACCACCCATGGTGGCAGTAAACTGGTCATAACTCCATTTCCAGCTCTTCAATCTCATCCAACACTTCCTGTCTCCGTCCGACTTTCCTCACTTGATCTGGGTCCGGATTCTTAAGTTCCCCACTGTCCATTTTTACTTTCAGAGCTTCAATTTGAGCCAAGCGTTTCCTTAAATTTTTTAATCGCTTGGCGGCATCAGCTGGTGTTTCTGGCAGATTGGCAGCTTCTGATGATACTTTAACAGTCCCCAAAGTGTCGGCAAGTCTGTCGGCTGCTGAATTAGATGCATCATGATCACCAGCTTGCTTCCTTTCAGCTACCTTTTTTCTAGCTTCTTTCTTTTTACGATTTCGCTCATTAGCAGCGTTTCCAGTTTGCTCCACAGTCGATTTTGGTTCAACATACAGTCCTGGACATAATGGACGGTCCTTCTGCCATTTCACGCCTTTATTTTCATACCTATAATGATCGATTAGTGAACTGCTATAATATAATACTATTCTATGAATCTACAAATGTATACTACAAATTATAGTGATGTGAGGAATTCCCTTACCAATTGTTACAAGCAATCCCTTGATCAATCAATATGAACTCAATAGGTCGTAACTCCAAATTGATTGAAACGACAAAATGTAGAAATGTGGGTACAATTCTCTTCCACTTGGATCATCTTGACCTTAGGTTATATTTGGTGTTGGGCCGCAAACCAGTAATGTGAAACATAGTCTGACTAAACTAACAAATAATTTTACCAAAATTTGCAAGACCAAAAATTCCTTACAATAGTAAATTGAAACACAAAAAAACATATTTCCACGATCATCGGACGGCACACCAGGGCACTTAGTAGACATGAGTACGAACTAATTTGAGATCGCGCTGTTCATGAACTGTGGCTGTATGGCTTCCATTTTGTACTTATTGGGAAACATCTTGTGATCTGCAACGTTATATATCCTGTGACTTGTAACGTCATTATCCAATATAACGTTAGAGATCACAAGCTCATGTTCCTACCAAGAGTGATTATGGAAATGTCATACTTGTAATTGTATCCAACTGGTACCAGTCCAACATAAAGTTTACGGTCAGTAAGCTCTTTGGATTCAGAAAGTGCATTTGATCGTCAACAAGGTCAAAGTTTTTATTCAAGATGTATATTCTGTGTATAGAAGTAAATTATGCCGACTTCAACATTCAAAATATATGTACACAATTGATTGCCGGCTCAATTACCAACATGTAATCCACCACAGATTTGGAAGGTTAGTAATTGTAAATTGATGTTCGTGTCAAGACTATTTACAGTTCGGCCTACAAGAGGATAGGGAGTACGACCCAAATAGAACGACCCATACTGGATCATTCTGGTCAGTGTCATGTAGCCCATAATCTAATTTATCAGGGCTCTCCCTAGGATTTGAGCACAAGGGTTGGGAAGACAATATTGACAGAAATAGAGGGGAGACTCCAAATAATTGCAATAATAATATATAGAGGCTGGTAAATTATGAGGGGTGATTTGATTCCTACTAGGGGTGGAGCACCCCTCAAAATTTCTAGGAAGAGCCCCGAATTTGGTGGCTCGAAGCTGAAAGGTCGGTCTATCATGGTCGATGGATCGTGGCTCATGTATGTCTATACAGAGTTATACATTAGATATGGTTCATGTGTTTGCTGGTAGACCTGACTCCACTGGCTAATTTACTATAGACAATTATTTGAAGATTTAGTTTTGAGCAAGTCATAGTGCATAATGACATTATATATTTAATGTTCAATAAAAATAATTCTGACTGGGAGGATTTGAAATAACTGTTTTAGAACTACTTTTGCCAGAAATTTACACCAAATAGTGTATAATTTCTTGTGTGATAATTGAAAAAAATCAAAATGGATTAGGAACCATGCTTGTGTGAAAACAATTTTGGTGTTTATTGTATGTGCAGTTATATTGGCAAGGTGCAGCTATAAGCCAAGTTTGACAGCGATATTAGTAGATAATCTGATATACTGTAGATTAGCTAGGGGGCAGCCATGTCCAAGATGATGGCAAAATTTCATGATGGCATATCAAATCAAAACAATCATAAATTCAAGACGATGGCCTATTAATACAAGACGATGACAGCATGTCATCGTATTGTATTGTTTGACGTAAAACCACCAGGTAAGAATAGATTAAAGGAACATTCTGGACTGATCCTTTATACAGATTATACAGATTAATGCATACTAGGTTAAGTTGGCCTGGACCAGCCAGTAATTTAAATATATGGATAGGTATGTGCATAGCATAGATCTCAAGAGATCTATCTTATCACATGTAGGAATCTGATGGCATCAGTAATGAATGTTTGAAATAATACACTAGTGTTTGTACTTTGAGCCGTCCCGATAGCATTGATACGATGAAATGGGTACACAAGTGTCTCAATCCTAATGTTGATGTAAGTAGCCAATATTGATATTTTGTGAGAACAGAACAGAAGAGTCACTTGAGATGTATTGTCCACATAGCACCCATTATAAAACAAACACATATGTGATTACCTTTCCTGATATTCCAGTTGTTGAAAACAATCTACATGTCACCAAAGAACGGGTGTTCAAAATCATTAGAACAAATAGAGACCAAAAAGGCAACCAACTCTGCAGATTTTTCTAGCTGGATATAAAAAAAAAGACTCATATACTAGCTCTACCACTAACCAATATTATTAACACAATACTCTCCAATGGACACTATCTTCTGTTGTGGAAAAATGCTGAAATGGCGCCACTAAACAAAATCTTATCACCAAAAGTGTCCAAAGATATGAGACCGATATCACTGAGTTAACATCTGGGAAAAGTTGCAGAGAAGGTCATTAACTCGTTATTTAAAACAGAGTTACAGTCTAACCTGTCTTAAGCGACCACCACTCGGAGGCGTAGAAGTGGTCTCTTAAGGAAGGTGGTCTTTAAATGGAGGATTGGTTG
>JAOQGN010037624.1:0-12949 GCA_027564295.1 Himantozoum antarcticum
GCAACGAGTTCTACAGTACAGAAAGAAAAGTAGTAACTGTCACGAGCCATATATAATTGGTTTAAATTTTTGCTCACAAGCATTTCCTAACGAATGGGAATCCACTTCTAGTGCAACTGGAATGTTCCCCTTTATTCTGCCCTTCATGTACTTCATCGCCCCTTTTTATACTTCCCTTCATGTACTTCATCACCCCTTTATACTGCCCTTCATGTACCTCATTGCCCCTTTTTACCGCCCTTCATGTACCTCATTGTCCCTTTATACCACCCTTCATGTACCTAATTGCCCCTTTATACTGCCCTTCATGTACAGTTATGCCATATTCATAAAAGATATACATTAACTACCTCGTAAGATAACCAATTAAATTAATATCTTGGTAAAACATGACGTTCGTCAATAACTCATTATATTTTTTTGACTGACAATCATCATATACTCAATCAAACGTGCTGTCGAAGCTAGTTATATTTTACCACAATATATTGTCTTTGGTCAACATGTCTGGATGGTAGGAATTGCTAAATAATAGATGAATATTCCAAAATATTAATAGTTTGGCACGTCACAGAGGCAGCTCACATTAGATACAATCGATTGAGTCAGACCACCAACTATATGTATCTCAAAGAATATCCTGATCCAATATCGAGACAAATGTGAACTATTTCAAAACAATCTGAAACAATATTTGATGCTGAATAATCGAACATGTTACCAAATTGTATGATATTTAGAATAATATAATTTAGAAGATAATTCATAATATATACCCGGTAATAGGAATTAAAATGAGTTTGCATATGAGCAGCTGAGTGGACAGCCTTTGCTTCATTACATGAAATGTATTTTGATATCACTGTATAATTGAATGTAGATATCACTGTGGCCTGTACATACCTTAGACCAGGCTCCCGTGTACCATTTAGACGGGCACGTGGGTGTTAGTTGACAGTTTTGTAGCAGGAGGACACTGGGCCGTCTGATATGTTCACACAATTTACTATCTACCACTGAGTTCTTGCTACGACCTGATTCTCTGCTGACACACACCACTTGCCTAGTCTGAGTACCACTGCCACAACTCACAGAGCACTGTATAACAAGTAGGAACAGGTGGCATGAGTATCTTACACTTCTTTGAGGCTATGCCCTCAGTTGAATTGAAATAGTTGCTCCAACATTTTATGCCGGACACAAAATATGGAACCAGTAAATATTATTTAGCTAAAGCCATTGATTTGAGCAGATCAGACACATTGTGCTATGAAAATTTATGTGTAGATGAAAACGGAAAACCACTTCAAACACAGTTAAAAAAATGCAAATAAATGGTAATAAAGAATTAACATTGCATACCGCAATAATAACTAGTTGGTACTGAAGGAGAATTGGCATAGAAGCTGAACATAAACCTCAGTTTGTGAGTTGCCAGCGACTCTTTCAAAAAAGGCTTGGAATTTAGATATGGTAGGTGATTAAAGTATTTCCACAAGACCAGTTCACATACTAAATGAGGTTTGTTATTGGCCCCTCACAAAAAGTAAGCATATTGGAGATAGTGAGTTGTTGACTAGAGACTTACCTGCGTCCACGGAGTGATGTACCAGTCTACTGCACATCTTCTTGCCATACAGCTTTCATATACGGCAGGCTTAGTCTGAGATTCACATGCACTGTCACTTATAACTGAGTTCTTATGAGATTGAGACATACAATAGACGGCCCTCCTTCGAATCCCTGTACCACATGTTGTAGAACACTGTAATAGACAAATTAACAATTACTAATTTTTTTATTTGCATATTTTATGGTATTTTCTTGTTTTATGTTGACATACTAAATAGAAAAGGTTTCAGGTCTGTCACACATACAATATGATTACCCCTCACCATGGGTACCTCTCACCATAGGTACCCCTCACCATGGGTCCATTGTCTTATCTTGAGTGATTTTCTATAAATTATGTAAAATTCAATAATTAAATAATGTTTGAAATTGCTACCACTAATTTCATGATAACATAACATAAATTATAATTATGTTGGTTGCTGTCGCGGATTCATTAAATATTATGCAATAGTAGAAATATAAGTAAACATGTGATGACTATCAGTTGCTAGATATGTACCTGAGACCACTTTCCTTCGGTCCACTGTGGCTTGCATGCGCTCATGTTACATCGCCTGGCTCTGGGAGGTCGGTTGCCTCTACAGTATTTATTCTTCACTCTCTTATCTCCCTTGCCCTCAAACTTCTGTATACAATAAACATCTCTACGCTGTTTCCCACCTCCACACTGACGAGAACAAGTCAGCCATTGCTGTGGCACCCACCTATAGAATAATATAATAGTATGTTTGAAACTTTAATATTATTCCAACACAAAGATCATTTTGGTGTTTGGATTCTTTGATTCTTGATTCCTGTCCTTCTGATGTTGTATGACCACTCAGCACCGCTAGGACGCTAGAAAGGACACAATGTTGCAATCTGAAATTGCAATAGTAGCAAATTATTTGAAAGGTGTTAAAAATAGCGCCCCTTTAGATACCGCACAATGTATTAATACGATTTAAAACATATATCATGATTACGGCAAAACGATACAAAATAAATAAAAAACAACCAATACATTTCGTTCCAATTGTAAGTAATACATAAGCTACAAACCTGGCAGGACAAGGTTCAACATTGCATTTGAAGCGTCCAATCAGAGGCTTGTCTGCTCCTGAACACAGCATTTCCTCAGCAGTATTCCCATTACTAGAGATGCAGGTGGCAGACAACTCCTCAAATCCACCAGCACACTGTTCACTGCATGGAGTGACATGGCTCTGCCAACTGTAGTGCACTTTAGAGGGGTCCCTCGGTACTACATACTCAAACTGTACTCCAGGGTTGGCACCGACAGCTAAGATCTGTAAACAAACATATAAACTATAGAACAGAGGCCAATTAAAATGTGGTGTAAAAGCTAGTGTCATGAGAAACCAATAGTGTTATGCTATTTTCATCAGAGCTGTCTGATGAGGAACAATGAGATAGCCAGCATAATGGCCGAGTGAGTATTGGTCACTAACTTTTAGGAAGTAGCCCCAATATTATTATTATTATTATTATTACCGGTACTATTATTTTTAAGGATTTCATTCCATTTCGCAGAAAAGATCTCACTGGATGATGAAAATGTGAGATAGTTTACAATTATTATACTGTATTGAAGTTAGCATCTTAACTCCGGTAATATAAATCGAGTGCTAGAAGATGTCATTTTATTACTTTAGCCAACCTACCTGAATGTCCAGACTTTCATTTGTAGGCCCAGTACTATAGATAGATTCCAGTCCGCTGTACAGCCGATTGTAGGTAAATGAGGAACCTGCAAAGTTGAATTTCCCAGGCCAGTTCATTGACCAATCACCATTGAGGTAGTACTTCTTGGCAGATTTAACTGCTATAAAGCTGGAGGAGGAACGTAGCTCCTTGATCTGTATGTTCTTAGCTCCAGCTGGTATGGTAAGGAAGGTGGTGTAGTCTGTAATGGAATATCGTGAACTTCGATATATAATAGCACTAACAATAATAGTAATTATAATATAATAGCACTAACAATAATAGTATTATGATGTAATTTCCATAATTGCAACACTCTTCATTGAAACAAAGTATACAATCATGTAAATGCATGTATACTTTGTTTCAACTTTGTGCAACAATTATTGTCAACACCAAAAAGTAAACTAATAACATATCACGTTATGGCATGGTATAATAAGCGTAAATATTATGCAGAAACTAGAGCAAAAATAACTACATTCCCATAATATTATATTATTTGATCAAGACAGACAGACAGATTTTAACTGACCCCATAGAAGACTTCTTAGCACCGGTTTAGAAGTTCACTTTTTTTAATTGAGAAGACATCAAGCTGTTTTTTATTGCATTGGAATTTTGTTATACATTTTTATAAAATACATAAAATATGAACTTAATATACGAAAGTAAATACTTACTCTGAGGGGTGACTTTGCCTGTGAAAAGTCCACGCTTAGTTTCACAACTAGTACCATTGCCGTTACATACACCACATTTGTCCTCCTTAGAGTCTGACCAGATTACACCATCACATCCTACCGGCTACAAAGTCATGTACAAGGTTTATATATTTTATAGTACAGTGGACGAACAACAAATATAATTTCATATCACTATTCTGTTAAATGTGCATGAGGCAGGATCGTGAAGCAGACATATATCCAAATGCGATACACATATTGTGGCACTGACCTGACATTTGCCGTTGATGCAAATATCATCACTATCGTAGTCACAGCGGGTCCCATCAATCACTTTGTCATTCATTTGGAAGAAGAAGTTGTACCTGGCAGCTCGACAGAATAGTTTACATTTGTCCATAGCTAAAAGAGGCAGATATCGAGTAAGTATTCAGATGGAAAGTTACTTTCATCAGAACCAAAAGACATGGGAGGCAGCAGATGTCAACAATTTTAAGAAACATTGGTACATTATTTAAATAATTATACATATTTAAAAAAAAATTATATTTTCAATTTTAGAGGGTGATCAATCAGAAATAATCATGGGTACAGCCTGAATGGTCCCATATACATACTTTCAGCAAGGTAGCAAGCAGCACAATGTCACAAAATAACTCAGTCTTTGCGGAGCTACATAGATATACAATAACACAATGCGTGCAAGTAGCTCTACCCTCTACATCAAACAGCACTTACAGTACCAGGTATTTGCTACCAGCGCATGGAAACTGGATAATAGCAAGACAAGTCCACAGGCTATGTCTCTACGTTCAACCAATTGGGACCGGAAGTATTGAGGAGACACAAAAAGTGAAATAAAATAATTTTACTCTGTGACAGATACCTGATTAGCGAGTCTACTTACCAGACAGATACCGGTTGTCCACAGGTGCCCACTTAAAGTACCTTCCTTTGAAAGGCTCCTTGTTATACTTCCTACATTGCATGGCCCTAAACGCCTTTTCATCCTCAGCACACTGATCTCTGTTACACCTGCTGTACTCCTTACTTTCACCTGCGCAATACTTGCCACCGTACCTCGGACTACAAATTTGAGCACAATATGTCAGTGATAGTACGAACAAATTAACAACATTCAAAGACTTGTTGAGATATTTGACTCAAATACGATATAACAATGATAATTGAACAGAATTTTTGAGTAGTGAACTATCCATGTTGAGATAATCCTAAATATATTGAGACAGCCAAGAAATTTTATAATCAAATATTAATTATGTCATCATTATATGATATATATTATGCTAATGTTATTATTTTTGATACAGTTATTTTACAATAATACTTAGTAATTACATAATTATAATCAAATACTGTAAATATGTTGTTGTAATAATAATAATATACCTACTATTGATACAATTATTGTAATTCTTATGATTATATTTTATATATAATTATTAATCCATTACAAATTTTAACTAATACAATAATATAATATATTATTCTGCTTGTGATTAAAGCAGTGAAGTACTGACCTGGGTTTGGTGCAGTATCTGACTCTACTCTTTACTCCACCCCCACAGCTTCTGGTGCAGGTTGTCCAGTCAGTCCAGTCATCCCAGGCACCATCAATAGGCTCGGGGGTCTCCTTGTTCACTGGAATACATTCCCCTTGCCTACACCACTGCAATACAAAATTTTTTTTCTCGGAATTGCATTTATGATATTTTGTGTTCGGGACTTGCCTAAGACTGGAAAATATTTTCAATTGCAAAAAATTGGTGAATTGAATTGATAAAAATCTAACAAGGCTCCGTGGCGCAATGGATAGCGCGTCGGACTTCTAATGGTTAGATGTGATTCGGAGGTTGTGGGTTCGAGTCCCACCGGAGTCGAATTTTTTTAATTTTCTTTCGCATTAAATCTTTGAAATTCTAATAGTATTTCAGATGACGACTAATATATAGTTACAGTCCCTACACATTCAACGAATTTTCGCTCAATTATTTTGATACAAAATAACACAGACAATGGATTAATTCTATATCTATAGGCTGCGTGTGATTGTTTTGTGTTCCTGAAACAGAAACAACTGAATATACATGTACACATACCTTATTGTCATCACATGGTGTTCCTTCAGCAGCAGGTAGGAACTTAGTCTCACACCTCATGCCCCCAACATAGCACCACAAGTACCTGCAGATATCCACCCCCTGCAACAGAAGTGATACAAAATGTTGGAAGTCACTGCAGTATCTGATTAATGGTGGACTCAACAAAATGTGAAATGATGTTGTCTTTCAGGTAATGCAACAATCTAGGCAAGATCGAGCAAGAAAACCATGTACATGTCTATTGAATTTGGTGTTGAGGATTGACAATAGCTGCAATACCAAATCCAATGTATTGCAATTCAATGTATAGTGCATGTATATGTCTATGGCTAACACACTAACTATTCTCTACCAGGTATCAGTGTAGAATGTTGAATACTGTATTACTTATAGGACATTTTATAAGGTTCAATTCTATCTACAAGTAGTATCAAATGACTTACATTTGGTAACTCAAACTTGCACACCGTAGCATGATCCCCATACAGATGCTTGCACTGCTGGTCTCCACTGTACACTTGACCTGGTAGCTCTGATATGCTCAAGTTGTACATGTCAGACTTAACTGGAGCGTCCTTGAGCAGGCAGTTGGCTTGCCGACTACTGCAATGCAAGTAGAAAAAGCGGTGGTTAATTTTTAGGGCCATGACCCAGCAAATTGTGGCGAGAGCTGCTTGTGTTGAAAGTTAGCTATTAGCACATACAATACAAACAATGTCGAGGTTTAAGATCACTCATAAGGCATTTCACCTGCTGTCAATGCTTAATTTGATGGACTGTCAGGGTCCTTCCGGTCGTGGTGTGATTTTAATCCGCTAGCTCCTGGTGTTACAACTTAAAATATTCTGTATTATCAGTAAATCTTATCATTTATTTATAGTACAATGTAGGTAATTGCCTTGAAAAGTACATTGAAACCACAAGTCAAATCTACCAGGTCTCCTCACTGAGGCAGTATTAGTTCCAAGCAATCCCTAAATATATATATCATTGTATCATAACTGCACTGGAGGTTACATTAATCATCCTTCAGTGTAAACAGTTACATAATGAATTAGGTGTAAAGAAAACATTCCATATCATCTATAATTGCCTCACACCAGAAGTTCAGTACACCTGCGCTCTGACATTGTGATGTAGCATGGCTTTGAAAGCTCAAGGATAACGTAAAGGTCAGTCATTGTTGGTAGAACAAGAAAATATAACAGTTATTAATTAGTTTAAAGTAATTTAATTATCAAAGTGTTCTCATATGCTGAAATTCTACAACATGTACTGTAAAGCTTAGATCTTACACAGAGGAATCTCAGATGGTTTTACATCTTCATATCTAACGAGACAGTGTCAGCAGGTGCTAGCTGATCCTAGGGTTTGTAACGCGTTTATGCAACACATGATGACAGCTGCCATAAATATTTGCACCATCACTACAACTATTAAATAATGAGCGCTGAGCGCTCGGTCTGCGACGCGGTCTATTTGACAGCTTTGAATAGCAGCACATTACTTATAATGAAACCATAATGGCCTGTGTTGAAATAACCTGTGTTGAAAATGTTGAAATAACCTGTGTTAAAGATCGCCCTATACAAATAGGGCGATGTTAGTTCCACCAATGCCAAATTTATGATAATGTATCTGCACTGTGTTAGGAGACAACCTGTGCTAAGAGACCAGATTGGTTGACTGTTGACTCCCAAGGGACTGGGAGATCCCAAGGGACTGGTTAGACTGCAGATTATAAAATTCATTATTATATATACTTCATTTGAGGGATCTAAAATGTAATCAATTAAATGTTACTTGCTATATCATATTCACAACTGGCTCCGTGGCGCAATGGATAGCGTGTCGGACTTCTAAAGGTTAGATGCTATTCGGAGGTTGTGGGTTCGAGTCCCACCGGAGTCGATATTTTTACAAAATATTGTAATTATGAAAATATTATCGATAAATAACCATATTATAACATTACAACCAGTAATGTTGATAAGTAATTATAAATATAATAATTATAAGTAATTATAATATATAATAAAATATTATATATTATATAAATATAAAACATATAACCAGCAAAATTACCCAAATCTGACCAAATTATGGCTTTCACTTTTTTACACCAGCACATTATTTGGGAGTGTACAGTATTGTACTGCATTGGCATTTAACGTACAATTTGATACATGCACTACGATATTAGCAGTAAATGATAAACCGAACAACCTGACTGATGCATAGGTGGTGATGAATTGTGTGTACATTCTAGATCTTGAGTACAAATGGAATAGTTACATAATAAACAATTGTGACGTCAAAACAGTTCCAGGCACTGGGTAAATAGAGCAGCTGACTTGCCATTGTCTGCTTTAAGGCAGCCACGCTGCCGTTACGTAATAATGATATGAAACGATGCACCTGATTATCTGATAGCATTTTAAATATTCTGAATTTGACTAAATGCAAACCCCAACAGTGGGTTCCAGCAAAATAATATTCAAATTAATTAAAATACATAGACTTGAGCGTGTCATTTTTGGTTTGAGCAATGGGTGAAGGCTGCACTATCTATGTTACCGGATTACTATTCACTGCCAAAAGCCTGACTTAACTACAACTTGTTACCAGTATTACTATTGCTGTGATATACACACTTTTTAAGGCTGTTTTTCCAGAAGATTTTTAAGTCCAAATTGAATATGATTAAGAAGAGCAAGAAATGCTTACTTTAGAAAACTGTCCAGTTGCCTTTGATTACACTTAGACCAGAAGAAAGTACCAGTGTTAGTGGTAAGAGACGGTCCCATAATGCTCCCATCTTCTGTGCAATTGTTAGGAGCTCCATCGTGTATCATACCAAGGCTAAAAGAAGAAAATTGTTGCATTTTAAAAACAAAAAAAGAGAGAACTCAACAAAATTTGACTAATTCGAATAAGAAAATTCGGCAGCTGTATATATTTAGTAAGAAATTAACATGAGTTAATGCAGAACGACAAAATGTAAAATGGCTGAAAGAATTTTGCAGAACAGCTTCATGATGAGGAATAGTAATAATTATGTCAAAATAGTACCAACACCTACGTAAAATCTCAAGAAAGTTAGAAAGGAACATATTATTAGAACAAAATGGCTGTTTACACTGGCAATAGTCCAAGCCATAGTCTGAGGTCCTGCGTGGAGCTGCATCTCTGCAATATTGTCTGGATTAAAAACTCACATTGTGAGGCTCACAGGGGCACACAATTTCTGTAGCCCTGTCTTACAATATAAACAACGCTACACCAAATTCAAGCAATATCTAATATTTCAAATTCAAACTTTGTCGTATGCTGAAACTAAAAATGTCCTTGTATAAAACTTATACCACACCCAGCCTACTCAAAAAGAGGACAAATAAACCAATACAGTAGGTGCTCAGGCTAGCCGAGACACATGTATGCTGTTACTGCAAGTATATCACACGCCTGCTTATTTATGAAAGTAGATCTACTGTGAAAATGTTTGTAAATACAACCATCCATTATTGATGAATTCTCCTTAATCAATAACCGGTAATCAATCAAATAATCAAACGCTGCTTTAGTATTGATACGATTAGCCAAAAAAGTGTGAGAATCAAAAGTATAGCAGCTGAATCCAATGCCGTAGGTAAAAGTATAGCAGCTGATTCCAATCCAATATGTTGAAGTATGCAAATTAACAACATATAGACCAAGAACCTATAATGCTAACCTATCGTTGTGCAGGGTATTAGCTAATGCCCCGTATTTTATCCAAAGCCCAGTTTTAACTATGGGTATGGCGAACAATTCGTGGGAATATCCAGATTTTATGCCAATTAACTGCAAATTTAAAATTGAAAGCTAATTTTCAAGCTAAATTTAGAGGCCTTCCTTTCACAAGCAATTAATTACTGCAACAATATCGTTAAGATAAGTTAGGATCGATGAGAGTTTAAACCTTATACAACAAAAGTCAAACCACAGATTTGTCTAAGGCTTTATTAGCAAAACAATCAGAGTAAAGTCGTCTAAGTGCCTCTAGCAAGAGAATCACTCTGTACAAACTAGGTTACCAGCTGATAAGTTACCCTAGCCTAGAGCCTGGAGCGTCGGAGATCATTGACCTCATAATACAATGACCGCAAAACAGCCGTCAATTGTACAGCCACTCAATGATGCCTAAAATGCTATCTGTTTCAGCGCTCTTGTAATTCTTAGTCACGAGATTCATGGAATTATAAATATGCATTCCACTCTACAAATTGACTGCTACCCATTCTGAGACCAGAAGTGTTATAGGCCAGACCCTTTAACTTGGACCTACGGTAGGTAACAAAGCTATGTACATATACAGTAGGTTGACTTACTTGTGGCCAATTTCATGGGCTATAGTAAAAGCAACGCCAAGTCCTCTGTCCTCATTGACTGTGCAACTTCTGGTAGAACTGCACATACCTCTGATGGGAGCGTAACCTGATGGGATGTACAGGGATATATTACGGCTATGTAATATAGTAATATAGTAATATAGTAGTATATGATGTAACTAGCCATAAAAAATGAAATAATGGAATAACAGTCGATAACACAGGGTAACAATCATTTTTATATGACAAATATTATTGTTCATGGAAATGCTACAACGTTATTTCTACAGCAATGTCCTAGTAGCCTATGATGATTCAAACTTGCTCTGAATTTCCTATTCAACGAAATTGGAAAGGATTATCACATGACAAATTCAATATTACAGACAGATACTCAATTTGAGTATCTTATGTGATACTGAATATATTTACTTTGGGCATGGTAACACAACCAGTGCTACTACAGTGTTACTAACTGCACGGTTATTTGACGTGTTGCGCTTACCAATGGTGTCACAGGGAGCATTCCTATCCACACAGATGTCTACACCTGTCATAAGTATAGCATGGTCATGGTGCACTTCATCCTTTAGAGATGCTTGCCATTCACAAAAGTTATTCAAAGTTTCATCCGCTCTGTGTCCAATCTCAAATCCAGACTAAAATCAATTTTACCAGAATATATATATACAAAGTTTGTCGAAGAAATAAGTGTATTAATATGAATTTTATGAATAAATTTATCATTGCTAGCAATATTTAATATAAGGATTTGAAAATTTCAAATCAAAGTTTGATGTACGTTATGTGGGTTGCATTGTATTATACGCATCACCATTATATTGCAACAATTTATCACACAATATATTTAATAAATATTTATTATATATAATTATGGTCATAATGACAAATATATTCAATACAACAATAATTATATATTTTATCTTAATTATTAACGTTTAGGTCGATAAACCATAACATGATGCAATTAGTATATAATGCATGCTATTATTAAACATAAGTTATAATTACATAATTATTTCATATTGTAGATTAATTGCAAGTAATTTATAATTGCTTTACGTTGAAGCGAAATTAATTGCAATATTATAAAAATTCCAATTAGCTACATGTACATTTTTTCATAATACTACTAGCAAGTATAGTATAATAATAATAATAATAATTATAAATAATTATTATAATAATAATAATTATAACCTTATCATAATACCTCATTACTCTTCAGGAACATGAGCCCTGCCAGAACTATGTTGATGTCGACAGCAAGACTTTTGTCTTTGAATAGACTGGATACCTATAATAAAACACAGCAGTGGTAGAACATAATATGACGAATATAATATAATAATTAATATTGTATAGGCGTACCATATGTCAATTTATCAGTATACACAATGCACACGTGTTTCACCAGATATATTTCAGCATAAGCTTTTTTCAAATAAATTTCATGCAGCATTTAACTGAATTGATACTTTTAAAATTTTTAATCTTTTCAAATCTCTTTTAATAATAATTGTCTTTGTTTCTCAGAAACGATACGTTCCCCCACAGGCCGCGTTTATGTGATTAATAAATAAAAAGGGTTTTGTTTAAATTTCCGTTACATTCAACGTATATTTATGCTGCCTTAATTCCGGTAAATTTGACACAAAAGATTTTATATGTATATAACTAACTTCGTGTCTTTCATTCATTGATAAAGGCAGCTTTGAAAAGTCATTCATGTTTTCTGTCATATTCGTATGACTTGATATGAAGTGGTAATTTTATGGCAAGCTATACAATGTTTGACAAACACAAACAAATGTGTGCTTTGATGTAAAGCTATTAATATAAATACAAACAGTAACCGGGACAAAACTTCTACTTTTAAAGTGTGTTTGTTATAAAAACAGTGGGATAATAACAGGGGCGAGTCCAAAGAGATTAGGATTGTGGCATATTTGGTTGACGACAGATCAAGGATTAACATTTTGGGGGTATGTAAACTTTATAAATACTCAGGCCACAAAATTCGCATTGAAAGATCATCACGTTTCATCTTTGTTTAATGCCTTGGATAAAGAACAAAAGCCTCTTGACATGGAAAGTTTGCAGATTTTCAACAACATGAACAACAAATATATTTATGTAGTATTTAAAACACAAATGGTGTCTAAAAACAGCGTTTTATAATTGTAATTTGCTTCAATAGGCACGGAGACAATGGCTTGAAATCGAAGTTGGATATGAAAGATAACAGTAAATACATTACGATCTCATTGTTAACCTCGACTTCGAGCCATTGTTTCAATAAGCACAGACAATGGCTTGACATCGAGGTTGGATATGAAAGATAACAGTAAATATATTACGATCTCATTGTTAACCTCGACTTCAAGCCATTGTTTCAATAGGCACAGAC
>JAOQGN010037735.1:0-19814 GCA_027564295.1 Himantozoum antarcticum
GAATGATTATTATTTTATAATCAACATTTACAATATAATAATTGTATGATATTATTTATTTATTTATTATTTAATAGCCCCAAGTGAATTGCTCCCTTAAAATGCTTTGAATTGATATATTACATGGTGGGGGAGCCACCCTGGCATAAAGGGGGGAGCCAAGCTTTGAAAAGGGGGGAGCCACTCAAAACAAACTTTGGCGCTCCGCGCCAATACATTTGGCTCCTCCTTTAGCTGTTTTTTACAGCCGCCCCTGGCGGACATATATAGCCATTATTTTATCTGGCATAAAATACACTGAATTACTTGGCCCAGCACTTATTCTTAGTCAATATATGGGATGTGGGCGTTTCATGTTTGGCACATGTAACCAAGAATTTTATGGTATTTATGATGGAAGAATAAATGAGGACAAGAGGAGTCACTGCATAGGAACAAAGGCTGGCTAATCTACGTAATGCCAGCAGATTATCTGTGTCTCTACTCACTGCACAACGTTATACCGCTGCAGGTAGACCACACCTTAAGCATTATGCCACTTATGTGCAACTAGTAATGGCGATAACATGAGGGGCTGTCTCGGCTTGCGGCAATGCAGAGAATTTGTTCTTTGCTTGCAGGATTTCAGCATACATACAATGTACCATAGCATAGCCGGCACATCACACTCATTGAATGCTGATAGCAAACAGTCCTTATAATAATCTCCGACTCCCTAACTTCAGGTCAAATATGATGCATTAAAAATTGGGTCAGTGATCAAGTGAGTCACTGTTACACAGCTTCTCCATTAAACAATTGAATTGTCTCAAAAGCTAAATAGAACAAGAACCTTCATCTATGCAGTAAATTTTGAAGAGGAAGGGCAATTTAAAAATTGTAATCAAATCCACTCACCAATGTCCCAACTAATCAATGTTCGACAACAATCTTTAGATGACAGCATAATGATTGCGTTTTGACAATGCTCTTGGATTGTTTCCACATACACAATAATAGTGCTATAGTGATTGTTTTAGAGAATCGATTTAGTGTTTACCGCACTTACCGCATATGGTCAGATTTTTCTCCAGAAAGTTCTCACACCAACTAAGATTGGTTAGAAAGACGGCAAAGATCACTTCCCAGTTCAACGCTGAAACAGGAGAAACACACCTTGTATTAGAGTACATTGTATAATATCTGTGTATTCTGTAGATCAATTAGATTATCAGTGAGTGTAAACAACAATTGATTTATTGGGTGCAATTAGCCAATTTTATTAGCAAGTGTAATCAAATGGTCCAATGACTTTGGTGATAATAATATTATATCCAACATGCAAGGCTGCAAGGTATATCATCATTTTGTTACGAAAGTCTATTATGAAAGAACTTCCACTGTTGAGAGTTGAGCAACCATAACCAAATCTTTGATTTTTAAATATGCTTTCGGCAACAATTTTACTTAATACAATAATCTCATCTCCACCATCGCGTGTTCACCATATACTGCACACCATATACTGCACACCATATCACCATCTCCACCATCGCGTGTTCACCATATACTGCACACCATATCACGTTCCAATCAGCAAGAAATAGCAGAAATCTGAGTATAATACAAAAGGCTACTGGATTATCACCATAATTAATTGAAGATCAGAAACCCTCCCAGATATATCTGGCCTGTCAATGGTATCACTCATTCTTACCGATAAATTTTGAATTAACTGGCTAGGCCACACAAAACAACTTTTGACACCTGTTCATTGCACGGCACAGGTGGCTAGTAACCACTCCCCCACCCTATAGTCTAAGAGGCTAGGTTAAAGTTAAAGGCTAGGGCATCACTTCTTCTTACCAAGCTGATTGAGTGAGTCCATTGTCCAGCGTGCGGGCTCTCTGGAGAAGAAGTTTATGTAGGTGTTTGGGACAGATTTAGATAGGTGAGCTTCTCTCCAGCCGTAGCTGAACACCAGCACAGCTACAGGTCCAGTCAGTTGAAGTACTACAGCTATTATCAGGATAATCTTCCTCGCTAATAACAGAAACATAATATGGTTATATGCAATGGGTGACAAGGTATTGGCAGGTCACAAATTGCTGCATAATTATGGGTTGTCAGCATAAATTTACATACTGCCTAGACTATAATATACTTCTAGACCTAGGTAGTATTATATGTTTATGTCAAGTGGGATATTTAAACAACTCAGGGAGTTAAGCACTTTTTCTGTTGGCTTCCTGACCTAACATTATAGGTTCGGACGCACGATATATCAAAGTTGCCGATGACAGTATCAGTAGTGTTGCTGTTGTAACGATCTCTCTAACATTGTAGCAATCTCTCTAACATTGTAGCAATCTCTCTAACATTGCAGCAATCTCTCTAATGTTGTAGCAATCTCTCTAACATTGTAGCAATCTCTCTAACATTGTAGCAATCTCTCTAACAATGTAGTAATCTCTCTAACATTTGTAGCAATCTCTCTAACATTGTAGCAATCTCTCTAACATTGTAGCAATCTCTCTAACAATGTAGCAATCTCTCTAACATTGTAGCAATCTCTCTAACAATGTAGCAATTTCTCTAACGTTTAAAGCTTGTTTTTTCAGGCTTTAAACATCGAACCCCACATCAAATTTTCATTCTCTGATCTCTATAACATTAACATTACCGCTAACGTCAACGGCAACTTTGACGTGTCATGTGTCCAAGTCTTAAGCACCAAGAACAATCTACCTTCCTCACTATGTGCAATCCGTAATATTAGCATTGTATATGTATAAAGGAAGGCAGAATGAAAGGAATGATAGGCCTGGCAAAGGACCACCACATTTCCCTTGTGGGTATATTGAAATTTGCCACAAATGCAAATAGCAGCTGAAAAATTAGCTACGCTGTTTGCTCTATATTTCACAATATAAAATATAATTATACAAAACACAATATATGTTAGTGAAATGAGAATGTCATGGAAAATTGAGTGGCTCATAGTTTTCACATTGATTATCAGCAGTGTCCGCCCTTAATTATGTATTCACAAACTTTGTGTGTATGTATGTGTATAATCAAAGGAAACAACATCATTTGCATTGTACAAAGGATATTTGGCAGGCTGGAATGGTATTATAGTAATTAAATTCATCAAACCAATCATTTTTAAATTTAAGAAAAAATATTACAGTGCTTAACGATGGTGAAACTACTGGAGGTATTTAGTGCAAGAAGTCGTTTCAGTCATGTAAAACTAATCAGGGTAAATTCCTAGCTATTAGTATGCAAACTATTTTCCATTTTTACTCTCACAGACACTTAATAAGCTTAATATAGCCAATTATTATCTCATTTTCTCATCTAATATCATGGCATATAGTACAACTGAGAAATAAATTATGGACCTACGACACTACTTGGCACTGTCATATAACAAATACAGGATAACATTTTTTTACCAATGATTTTACCTTGAACAGCATTGGAAAATTTGTGTTTGTAATAATACATGATTATGGGGAATGCAACTTACGTATTGGGAATTTAGCTCGTTTACTCTCTTTGCCAAATATTAGCCTGGTGACTCCGGGTAGAAAGCCGATGCAACTCAGCAACATCATGCCACGCACAATATCTATGGAGGGCAGCACCTTAAACACTAGCAAGCAATGTCCAAATGTTTCCAGTCCACCTACTATGAGGCTCTAGAAATTAAACAGAACCCAAGTGTGTTAGAAACCAGCACCATCCGCTCATGCACATGCTATTATTCATAATAATTAAATACATTATATTTGTCACTAAATCCAGCAACACTATACTTATACACATTTGTGTGCAACACTATACTTATACACATTTGTGTGCAACACTATGCTTATACACATTTGTGTGCAAAAGACTATTTCAGGCTAATACTGGAACATTTCCGGTGAAATCCTCAACAGAGCTGAATCAGAACGGTTATTGCAATTTAGGATGTAGATATGTATTGGCAAGATATTTCCTGATAGTGGGAAGCAGAATGGAATTGGTGATTGGTCACACAGGCAGTGATACAATCTTTCAATCTCTCTGTATATTAGTGTGCGATTCACAAGTCATAATTTTAGCCTCACTTTCTTTTATAGACAAATTTTAGTAAATTAACAATCAAGCTCTTGGCGATAGCATTAGGTGAAATGGTTAATTATAGAGCGATTTAGCTAAAACATATTATCCACATATTAGCGAAAGTTGTTTGATAACATCATTAATATGCTTCTGCGCACCTAGTTGGAATTTTTGAAAAAGTAGAAACTAACTGAATAACTGAAATAACTGAATGGCCTGGAGTTGTCATAGACATTATTTATATTATTAACATCATTTAGACATTGTAAAGTTAAATCTTGTTCTTGGAACAGTAGAAAGCTAGTCTATATCCTGGAGTTATGCACTATGCTGATACTAAAACATAGTTTATGAGCTTATCAGTAGATAAAAGAGGGCGTATTCCCGATGTGCTACCAGTGTTTGATCAAATTCTCCGATTCCGTTCTAATTAATATCTATAGCAGGTAGTCTGTATATTATGAATATCATTTCTTCATTTGTCATTTCCATAAACCTTAGTATTTATTAGACAGAGAACATTAAATATGCCGCAATTTGTTGGTTTGTCAACTTGATCTGATATCCTGTGGGATGATTTAACACTTGAATCTGCACGCTGGAGCCATTATGATAATTTATTCTCCGATTCTAAACTAGCTGAAGGAAATTCCAGCTATTCTTTTTAGTGTCAAAAACAAAAGCGGTAGTTAATATATTTATGATAACAATAGGAAGACACGGTGTCACAGGTCTTTAATCAAGCATCAGATGTAACGCAACGCTGACGGCCAGCACTGCAAGCACTGCAAGCACTGCAATCCTCATATCTTACTACACCACTGGTTTGGCATGAAAATCTGTATTAGAATCTCTATGGAAGTGTCAAGCTAAATAAATTTTTTTCCTTCAAACAATTTTTTCAACTTACCTATCCCGGACGACGATATATAAGATGAACTATTCCAATTTAGTTGGACTACTGAATGAGTTGTTATAGACGGAGTTATATTTCTTACGTGATAATATCTAAACAGATAAAATTCTTAAAAATAGCACAATGAGAGAGGAAGGAAGTACCGTGGTTTACGATGTAATATGCATAGTAAAGAGACCAAACGACACCTGCCATCTGATGCATACTGTAGATAAATCTACTTGAAAGCAGCATGCATCATGGTCAGTGGAAACTTGCATTATCAATGCAAAAAATGTTTAATATGTCCAATCTAGTTTATGAATTTTACATGAATTTAGGAAACTGGAGAAAGCTGGAAAGCGTAGTATCCCATCTCATTCCGCATGTGCCTTGCCAAGCACATGCTATATACATGTACATGCTATACACCCCCTCTCAATGTGCATAAACAGCTATGACACCAGCCATCTCCAATGTGACTACTGTGTTATAATTTTGGTTGTCACCCACCTGCCGTATGCTGTCACCCATCACAACTATGACATAATTAAACTCAATAGTAACGGTGATGACAATTACTTAGAATTATTCTATAATAACCATTCCTTTGACTCATAACTTCAGCCGTTGGATATATTTTTCTCAATAAAACTCCAATTTATTTGCATAATATTTTGAATGCCATAGTCAACTCACACGCGCCGAGATGCAGAATAATCATTAATCTGTCATCCCTGTGGTTAAATCAGTGGCAGCGGCTCAGAAAGTTGCCCACTCCTTTCGTTTAGACTATAATTATAATTATGTCTGACACACACAAAAATATTTTTAAAATATAGAGAAATCAGTACAGAATCATGTCGTCTTGCCAAACATGACATATTTTTGCACTAATAAATTGCACTGTTCATGCAGTACTCACCATTAACACGATTCTCATGGTAGGCCAAGGCTGACTTCCAAACAGTGACTTGAAGAGATGACTCAGGAAGACCATACCTTCAGGTACGATCAGTACAACCATGAGAAGGGTCACAGCCGTGTTCCTAATCTCCATGTGGTACTGCTGCATATCCTCAGCATCAGCCTCAGCATCAGCCTCTGCTAACCCATTACCTTTGTGACCAATAGCAAGCTATAAAAACAATAACTAGTGCTATATTTCTGCAGTTAGTGACCGAGTGATAGAGTGTAGACTGTGATTGAATGGTCAGTGGTCGACTCTCTGCCGAGTTTCTCTGTATATACAAGTGGTGTGAGCTGCTATATATAGTTTCTCTGTATATACATGTGGTGTGAGCTGCTATATATAGTGTCTGTATATACATGTGGTGTGAGCTGCTATATATAGTTTCCCTGTATATACATGTGGTGTGAGCTGCTATATATTGTTGCTCTGTATATATATGTGGTGTGAGCTGCTATACATGTGGTGTGAGCTGCTATACATGTGGTGTGAGTTGCTATATAGGTGATGTGAGCTGCTATATATGTGGTGTGAGCTGCTATATATAGCTGCTTGCACCCGACCTCTGCGATAATTTATAGAAGATAAATTATAGAAGATAATTTATAGAAGATAATTTATAACCTGTAGTCCCTAGCAGTGAGTAAGCACTGTCTGACAATACGTAGAAATACCTATAATTGTCTGGAGTTTAAAGTCGATATTATTATTTAATGATTTATCCGACAAGATTACATGGACATATCAGGAAATTATAAAACAATTAAAACAGTGCTGAGGAAGCTAAACGAGTGGCTCTCTATAACCATTGTAGACATCTTGACCACCAACTTGTATTACTAATGGCAGATTACGTAATCATCTGTTACCTCAAATCTAACACTATTTCCCATTCCCAGCGTAGCATTCTTCCGCCCAACTTCGATACTGGAGTTTCGTAACAAGCATCTGTGATTGACACCACAACTCCAAACCCAAAACGCCAAAACCCAAGCACAGATTTATGACATGAGCTAACTGTCTGTACCCAAACCCAACACCCAACCCTGTAAACACAGCACAATAAAACATTAGCAAGTATTGTGAAAATACTAGACCGCGTGTTACTTACCTTTTCAAAGTCAACTTTGAGCTTGTTGATGCCTGTATTTGTAGCTAAGACAATGAAGGAGAACTTGGCCATCACAGCTGTACCCAGTACCATTACAAAGAGGAAACCATACATCAAAACTTTAATAAATTTCAGAACCATTAAGCTGGTCTCACTGTTACTTTTTCTTTCTCTGGGTATTGTTTGGAATATATCCCATGTGGACCTAAAATGACAAATTACAGATATGTTTAGATATGGCCAGCTACATAATACTTTATACAATGATACCAAATTCCCTAGCTTTCGCTATGGCTATGATAATGCAAATTTATGATACATGCATATTGCAATTGCAATAAAGGCTTATTAATGACCGGGACATGAAATTGAATAAAAATTAATATAGAATTTTGTGGTATTTAACTTTGATAATATCTGGATATCTCCGGTATCTGTGATCAGTTTAAAGACAGAATACACTTAGCAATAAAACAACTACGACGACCAAAATTAAGTGTCAATTTTCAGTTATAGACCAATAATCATAGGGGTAATAATTACAATAAAGTGCCGAGGCAACCATTAGACCCTCTAACCAGTATGGAAATAATTGAATCCGAATTAATTATGTTGTTAGCTTTGAAATAATCATAAAGATTGATGAGGTAACTCCTATCTATCACCATTATGAGGGTAGAGAGTAAGTCACAGTTCAAATAGTGATAAATGTGAATGCTATCACCATGACAACCAATCCATAATGTCAAACTGTACGATAATAATGCCAAGTTGCGAGTGCCAAAATTTTCCATAAAATCCATCACTTCTTCACTTGTACTTTGTTATCTTTGTTTTGAAGCAGAACTAGCAGCAGAGTCAAAGTCAGCTGTGCCTTTAGCATCGACAACTTGAGTTTGCTGTGAACCCATAACGCAGCAAACGGGATTCTCAATGTGTACCGTGCTGTGAAATTGCAAGAACATTAACAGTAACTCTACACAGTAAGATTTTATTCTCTAATACGGGTGTTGTGGCACTCTGACATATATATTTATTGTCAAATCGATAATACAATGCAAGTTTATTTGTAAAGATGATACCACAATATTATAGGGTGGTAGTTTTATGATGCTACTGATAGGCAACAACGAATCAGCATGATACTTCTCAACTTCAATGTTAAAAGTGGAAGTCTGGCACTCATTTATTATTCGATATCTCTGACATCAGAGAACTATTGGACTATGCGCCCTTCATGACAGATTCCCATCTCCTACTATCATGCTGGATATGATGCTTACTGTGACAATTCCATCTCATCATCATCTTCATTATCACAGATGGGAGTTTGTATGAATTTAGCACCGGAAATACTGCCAGTCTCGCTTTTCCAATCTGTACCATTACCGCTGTCTTCCCCTTGACCACCATCACCCCACTTTTTCTTCTTTTTCTTTCGTGTATCCATACTGTCATACCTACAATGAGTTGCCAATAGATGAATTTCATGGTTTGACATGTTATTCTGTTTTTTGTTCTAACCTTCACACAAGGAAATATTATGATGTAGCACATATTGTTTCGACAGGGTGGGACAGTACGCTCTATGGTAGGGGGAGTGGAGCAGTAGACATGCAACGCTCTATGGCAGGGGAGTGGAGCAGTAGACATGCAATGCTCTCTGGTAGGGGGAGTGGAGCAGTAGACATGCAACGCTCTATGGTAGGGGGAGTGGAGCAGTGGACATGCAATACTCTATGGTAGGGGGAGTGGAGCAGTAGACATGCACCGCTCTATGGTAGGGGAAGTGGAGCAGTAGACATGCAACGCGCTGACTGACGGAGGTAAAGCACTACAAAGTCATGCAAGATAAGACCTACATGAATTATCACAGTAGCCTCAATGTGAGATTCCGTACGATGAAAGAAAAAGTATTAAGCAGAACTACTAAAGCACTTAAATTGTGGGAAAAAGTGTTTTAATAAATACTTTGGTGTGATCAAAACCACCTTAAACGCACACCATGCTCAAATATTACTGTAAATAATTTTCTTCAGACACAGTTAAGTGACATATTCGTACATTAAAGGAGGATAATGGAATCAACTTTAATAACAGATGATAAATGGTGCAAGCTTTGCAAGCACTCATGCACAAAATAATACATTCCAAGAGCTATGACTCCCTGAGTCCCTTGATGGGCTAATAATTTCAGAGGCCAACTGAAATACAGCCCACCAATTTGCATATCGCTTTTTATAACCTTAATCAACAGAGTTTGTAATTAGAGCCAAAACAGCCAAATGAGGAAGCCTAGAAAATCATGTTCGTCTTGTTTCAAGAATGCCAGAACTATAAATTGCAACAACTGAAGAAATGTGGTTATCAGCTGGAGGACAGGAACCATGACGTTGTGACATTAATGAACAACAGTTAATTTGTTACAAATAAAAATTTCCATCTGAAGTTCCATCATCACCAAATTTGTTGATAACATTAATAAAAGTTATGAAATGATGATAAACAACTCTGAGTTTGATAATTGACTTTGATTTTGATAATGCTTACTTTCTAGCCAAACTGTTGTAAAGCTCTGTATCCACAAAGTCGACACTCTGTCGACCACCACTAGCATATGTGCCATTAGTATACTCAGATGACCTTCTTGATGTCATGTAGTCATCATAACTTATGGGGTCCTCCTCATTACAAGATGTAGTATCACTGTCATCTTCATCTACATAACTGCTGGCCACACTCTCTCTACAAACCAATGACACTTTGGGATAGCAAATAATTGTCGGACATGATATAGTGTTGGACAGTTATGCTTTCTTTGTTTTCCTATATCTTCAGTGAATCGCTGGTTAATGCATAGTATTTTTTTCCATCTCGTTTCGTTACAAAACTGTTGACTTAGGAAAACAAATAATATTTGTCATATTATCCAAACAGTAAAAAAATAAAAGAAAAACGGGAAAAAACTTTCATTTTTTCTTTTCAATTCCAATTTAAAAATATGACTCATTTCTTGAGGATTCTAATCAAAAACGAACAGATAGTGATTAACAAGGTCTCGTCAGATCTGATATTGAGTGCATATATTGTACAATAATTGGCGGAGTTAATAGCTTGAGAGAATGCAACTCCAAACCATCAATATTTTATGTGTATTTCCTCAAATTGCCAACAGTTTGTTAAATCTGACACTCCGGTTGTCCACATCAAATGATCTTTGAGTGCAATATTGTTTTTGCATATAATCAATAAAAACACA
Source organism: Himantozoum antarcticum (assembly GCA_027564295.1). NCBI lineage: Eukaryota > Metazoa > Bryozoa > Gymnolaemata > Cheilostomatida > Bugulidae > Himantozoum > Himantozoum antarcticum. The sequence continues at coordinate 10,331 of JAOQGN010037735.1, forward strand.
ACTTCTCCTAGCTCGATAGTGAGAGAACAAACAAATTTCACTTAGCTAAACGTACCTTCTCTGGCCGCCCATCCAACTCCCGATTGATAACTCGCTTTCTATGCTGCCCCGCTTACTTGACGAAACTTTCACATTATTATCCTCTAACGATCCAAGAGGAAACATAGAAACACTCTGCCTGCGACCAGTACTGGCTGCCTCGATAGTTGGTGCAGCTAAAACATTGCCGATGAAGTCGTAATCGGACGACCTGCGCCCATTTCTCAGACTGTTTGATTTGTCTGAGAGAGAGGCCATTTTGTGCGGAGAAAGCACAGCTGTTCTCCAGCACAATTAAAGCCAAACTGACATAAATCTGAGTGTAATTTAGACTGAAAGGTCAAATAAAAAGTTATATGGCGATGAGGACATAATGGCTAGCACAGGGCAATTAGGATTAGAACCCAAAGTTCTGATTTATTGTCATCTAAAACATGGATTTGTGATTGCGATGACACCATGAGTGTGTCTTGGTTAGACTGCTCATACGTGCTAGCTACGTGCATTCATTGGAAAATCATATAAATAACGATTAAAATTAAGCTGAAGAGGACGGTATGGTAAGAAGACGGTATGGTAATGTACTAATGACTTTTGGACTGCATATAGGTATAGCCAAACCTTTATCTATTTGCACTCGCAAACTGAACCAGCCAAATATGTTGCATCGACTAGATTTTTTTCTTTTGGTGACAAGAAATGAAAATGAATTAATGAATCACTCAACCGTTGCATCTACTCGGTCGCAATTTGACATATTTGGCAATCTTGCAAAAAAGCACTTGAACTTAACAAGGCTCTCAATCTTGACCAACACATAACATCGTGTTTGATACAGTATCGTTACAGAATAGATGACACTGCCTTAGCCAAGTCATCATAGGACAGCCAGTTACAAGTGTCTTCACATCATATAACAGCTTTGAATTAACATACCACAGCTGAAGGTAACACACCAACGAGTGGTTTTATCACCATGGGTGACAATAACTAAGTATTCTTATAACAAAGATCAGCCACACATGAAACCAGAAATGACTCAATTCCACAACAGGCTAACAATCATAGGTAGTGCTATACCAAAATTTCATTGCCACATCATTTTTGATTGCGAGACCTGGAAAAGGTGATACAAAGAACGATGACTTCATACTGATCCCCGAGCTATGAGCTGTGGGTTAAAGTTTATCAGAGCATTATCTACATACATAATACAGCTAGCTACAGACAAAAGCAGGATGCATTTTTGTTTTTGTGGAGCCATGTCCACTTTAATCAGTAACAAGTAACCACACCTGCACAGTTCATATAGATGTAAGTGTATAATGTCAAGGAAATGGCAATTATTTAAATACAGCGTTTCTAATTATTAAACTAATGTGCATAAATTCTGCAATAAATAATCCAGTTTATGTTTTACAGATTATCATTGAGGTTAGCTAGTAATAATATATAGGCAGTGGTCTCCTCACCTTCCACCATGGTGTTGGTCATATTCCTCCAGATACTCTTCACTCGATGTTCTAGACATGCGAGGAAGGTCAAACACATTTAGCAGACTTGGCCGCGCCCAACTGTTGTAGTTGTGCCCCCTACAATAAACAGAAACAAATTATAGTGAAACTTTAAATTGTAACACGTACTTTGATAATCGTCGATTATTTCTGTACTCAATGTTTCATTTGCAAACTATTAAATCTTTTGATATCAAAAGAGCCAAAAAAACATATCAAAATTGTTGGACTCAATCCCGAGTCAAACAAGATTATATTGGAATTGTCAAGCCTCAATCTATTCATTTTACGTCTTATACTGTCAAGTTATCGCTACTGAATCAAACAATAGAAGTTTGCCAAGTTGTCTCCATGATTAAAGTTTGTCATCACACCAGCAATATTCGTCAGATTTGCTATTTTTACAGTTCATCACACCGTTACTAACATTGTGCAGTTTAAATATATGCTAGATGTGTGTACGATTACATGGTTACAAACGTTGCTCGCAAGTTTTCAATTTTAAACTGTTCAAATTAGGAGTAATCATAGCATTGATGTGACATTCAAGTTGTCGACTTTTATTGCAATCAGTTTCCTTACTGTCAACATGCTCATTTCAGCTCGTCTCAAAATAAAGGTCAGGGTTTCAGCAAAGTTCACTCTGGTTAGGAACATTCTACTTTTTCGAGTGAAGTTCAGAGAGCACAGGAATTGCGAGAGCCTATTTGGTGCAAAGGTACAACTCTCACACGTCACCCGCGGTCTCACACATCACCCGCTGTATCATGGTTTCCTTTCATTAGCATTGGGAAATGCGGATAATGAAATAGTCCAAAACACTTTTGGTATATGGTACACACATGTAGTGTAACTGCAGCAAGTAAATGAAAATATAGTCAGTCTTCCTCCAATTTCAACAACATACATTAATAACTGTAGAGAACCATAATGCATTCATTTACATAAACCGCCAGGGACTTCAGTAATCGGGACAGTGCTATTGGATACTAAAAGTACATCAATGGTGTCAGTGATTGGGATTTAAAAGTCATAATAATTATGCCAACGTTGTCGGTATCTACCAGAGAAGTGAGGTCAGGTAGTGAGGTGGAAAAGTAGCGAGATTAGCTGGTAAAAGCCAGTAATAACCAGGATTGCCGCTCCTTCATCAGCAACAAGTAGAAAGAATTGAGAGGATCATAGCTGTGTGATATTCATCCTGTTCAACTACGTATGTTCGTTTGATATTGCATTTTCAATCCAATAAAATCTCTTAGATGATAAACAATGACATTATTATAGAGTATAGAGTGCTAAAAACCGAGTGTCATTATTTTATCTAGTGTAGTTTGTCATAAAAGTATCAATCACAAAACGTTAATGTTGGAATCTTTCGTATTTTTACTGATACACCATATGATGCAATCCTGGAAGTGAATAAAATCTGTTGGCATTCACAATTCAGTAACCAAGCGTGTTCCAATCATTATATGTGACATTAATTTTGGCACTATCTTTATCTCTTATCCCAGTCGTTGTTCTTAAGAAGAGCAACTTAGTAGATACAGAAGACGGTGTTGCGCAGCTAATCATTGGTATTAGATATTAGCAGAGGTATTAGGGAGCTTATTCAGTAATACGTTACATTACTAATCCAAGTATACTTGACGTCAGTATCCAGTGTTTTTTTACTGTTTATCAATCGGATTGGTAATGGCTGTTTCAAAGAGTGGAATATGCAACAATACGACAATCAAATAGCAGACCGTAAACGTAAAACGGTAGTTCACATTTTAACTTTCACTTCAAATAAGCTATAAACTTAGTTTAATTTAGTGTGTCATTGGCTGTGACGGTGCAAGCATTGAGGGGTTACAGTTGTTTGCCAACAAACAGCTATTTTTACTCAAGCTGAACGTAGCACCTGTCTGTTAATTTCAGCCCATGTGCTAGTATAATTAAAGGTTAAGGTTAAAATCCGTTTGTTGTCTCACAAGCGAAATATTGTGGCTGAAGCCAAGGCCGCCATATACGGCTCCCGATTTGCTCCCATTTAAGGGCTGGAGCAGAATTCAGAACCTTGCCAAGAGGCCCGTAGCATTGATAGCACGGAGTGTTTCACAATCACTTGATTTTTTGACAAATGAAGTAAAGTGGCACACATGGGAATCGAACCCGGGTCGTCAGCGTGACCTCACCCCATTGAGCTATCCCCGCTCCCTTATTATATTGCCACAATTATAGTTCGATCATTTAAAGAACTAAACAAATTAAACAGCAGTACAAGCAATTGTCAAACAAGCGCCACCAGTTGTAGTTACATGTAAATTACCCAATATAAAATAAAAAAACAACTTTATAAAACTAGTTCAAATAGTCCACATAATCACTACAACTAGAAATAGTCAAAATACATGCACCTTCTACTGTACCCATAGTAAAATTACTACCTACTGCTACATGTACTCAACATACTCCCTAGTGCTACATGTAGCCAAATTTCTCCCGACTGCTGCTTCCGATGGCTAAATTACTCACTACTACCACCAATAGTCAAATTAGCAACAAGCCATTTGGCAATGAAGTACTGCGTCAACGCCTATTGTTATTTAGATGGCTCTAGATGACGCTGCCATGAAAAGCAGGACTAGCTTAGTGTAAAATTGAGCGTTGAGTGTACGAGTAAAGTAAACTCTAGCATTGTGTCAGAATCAATCTTTGAGAATGGCCGAGTGTAGGAGTTGGTCAAACTCCATACTCACTCACTCAGTAAAGGTGTCCCCAAATAGAATTATACGAAAATTTTAGGTATTAGATCAAGGGCAAACAGACTATACACTATGCAAGTATGCATGCCCAATAAGTTATGTTGGGGAACTACATACAGGCATCATGCAGGCATCATGCAGGCATCATGCAGGCATCATGCAGGCATCATGCAGGCATCATGCAGGCATCATGCAGGTATAACCAACTGGCCTCTTAGGGAAAAATATTCAAGTCAGTAAATATTATCCAGGTAATGAGCAAGAAAAGACACACCCCAAGCATGTTATAATTGGTAACTATTAGTGTAATAAACTTACTGGGCTCCGTCATCCCCGTTGGGGTAATTGTTGGCCATAATCCCCAAGTGTCTTCAGACTATTTAACGTTCATGTATATATGCTATAAATCCGTCATTGTATCCATTGCTGGTAATAATAATTGATAGTGGCTACAACAACCTGCCCTCACAGAAACGGACCAGCCGTATGATGTTGATGCTCTCATCAAATTAGGATAAAAATGTCAAATGATAATTACCATGGCAACGGGAAAGGCGATGCTCACTGGATCCTATATTACCATTAGCACACAAACTTGGCGGTTGGCTGAGCGCGAGGTCTTTTTGTGGAAGTGAAACTTGGCTCAGCACTTACATAAATGAGAATACCTGTTTTATTCATACTATTATATAGTGCAATGCAGAGGGTGTGGTGAAACGATTTTGTATTTTAAATTAGCACAGAAACACCCTTTTTGTTTTAATTTCGATATACAACCAGCCACATGAATGCTATTCATACCAGGGGGCATGTTTACTAATTTTGAGAGGCTTTAGGCCTAGCAGATTGCTCAACACAAATAGGTGGATGATACAAATAATAGAGTTCTAACAAATTGCCAACATTGTTTTGTTAATTATGCGGCTGCCAGAAACGGAAATTATTTGTTTTGCCAATATATGTTAGCCGAGTGGATTTCGAACACCTCTACTCACAGTTGGTGGTCAAATAGAACAATTGAGTTGGCCTATATCCTTGGTCACTCTGGCCTCACGGCAATAATGCGTGTAACTACAACACGACTACAAGCAAGCAACATGGAGTTATTGTCTCATAGACGATTCCTATTATAATGTACAGCATTATATACAGTGGGTTTCCATCAACTGGCAGGTCTGCTATCGCTTGGTTGTGCAACTATTCAATCAGCTGTTCAAAGAAATTTCCACCAATTCATTACAATGGATCGTTGCGAACCCACAGCAAGCATTGCATGAGATTAGGCAAACGCAAAAACCTACAACCAAACACTGCAGGTAGAGCTCCAAATGAAATGTCAGCTCTGACTTTACTGTTGACTATTACATCATCACAGAAGGATCAGAGATTAGTTCACAGACCATTCCGTTACTTGGAAGGGATGATTTCAAATCATCAAATACCAGTTACCAAACCAGATAAAGGCTTTACAGAAATATCTAGACAGAAAAAACAACAACAGAGGATGAAACATTTCTTCTATAGTCTGCTATAGTCTGTTATAGTCTGTTATAGTCTGTACAGCTTGCGTATTTAGAAGTCCATCATACGGGTTGCTTGTCAATATGCTCGATTATTCAATAACATTCATGAACAATTTTACCATGAACAACTCCCTGATATATAAAATTATTCATGAACACGAAACTGAACACTTTGGTTGATGGTTGACAATCGAGTAGATGGATTGTGGATGGGCGACGGAATCAGATACTGGTTCTGAGTTGGAACAACTCCAAATGACCTCCATATGATATGCCTATCGCTACCTTCCAAATACATGCAGCAACAGTTTACTGAGTATTTGGAGGAAATTTATTGAATTTACAGATATACACATAAGATAATAACTAAATACATAGCGTTTCTTGGTTGTTGTCACGAGCTACTAATACTAAACATAACTGTACAATAATGATTATCATGACTTCATAGCTATCCCTTCTCTCTGTACATACCCCGCACACCACCAATGAGGTGTGGGTTGTTGAGCACATTGCTACAGTGATCCGGTTATAGCAGTCAGTGCTCAGAGACATCTCCAGCTTGCGATTTACTGCTAACTAACGGATTAAAGATCACCGTTCTGCCTCAGCTGATCAGATTATCCCAATCAGATTATAACAGCAGATAAAGACTGCATATTATAACAGTTTCTTTGGATTATTTAATGTCCATTGAATAGCCATAGCCATAGGCAAAGAGGGACATAAACAAACTTGTAGCCATCATATTAGTCCATTCCCCTTGCAATAAGTGTGAAGATGTTCCAATGCGCATACATTAGATTACTTTGTAGCCACCGAATGACCAAGCTGTTTGTTGATGTATACAGATTAAATAACCTTTGATTTCACCATTGTGCAGTAATGTAGTACTTCGCTGTTTGCCACTGCGCAATGATTTGGTACCTTGTTGCTGGCCACCGTGCACATATTTGGTAGCTTGCGGTTTGTGTGGTTAAACTGCTTGGGAGTTGTGAGACTAGAGAAGACGTCCTCGACAGTTGCTTGAGCCACAGTAGCAGTACATCACCTTACCCTCAACTATACCAGGCTGGTAGCCATAGTCCCAGGTCAGCTCAGACCCAGCTCGTATAAACCTGAAAAGTAAACCACATATAAATAACAGTGCAAATCAATAAATTTAAAAAACACATCACACCTGGCATTGTTGAGGCTTGATAAAAGCGTGAAATAAAAACATAAAATAGGGGGGTGGCATGGTTACGGTCCAGTTTGTTCTGAGATCTTATGCTATTTGAAGCCTATTTTTGGCATCACAACGGTCCAACTTCACTGAGTAAGTTTCTCACTGGTTTGTCATAATTATTTTATGTCAAGTTTTGTATGGATTACAAAGAAATAATGCTTTCCGATCGCATAAAATTATAATAAAATTAATAATAGCTTGCCAGCAAAAATACCTGCATCCTTCAAACGCGTGCCACATGTTGACAAAAATGTCTATCCAGTTTCCATTTCACAATATATAAATAGCAAATTATAGAACATAGGTGACAAGTGGTATGCATGCTAAAAATACTTACGTATTAGCAAAGAAGGCAATCCATGGAAACCTCGGGTCATGAGTATCAACGAATACGTTCTGTACAAACACATTGGGATCACAGCTATGCTGTAACACAGAGTAGAAATTACATCAGTGAGTGTAAAATAGGAAACAGGACAATCTGTGACATCAGAGGCAGAGGACAGAGGAGAAGCGTGTCAATTTGTGACAAGACCTATTATATATGTGGGTGTGATTTTGTGGTAATTCGTGACAATACGGAGTGATATTGTGGCCATATTGTGTCCCAATAAAGCATGTGGGGGTAGGTGCTCCATGCGTATGTAATCTTGTGATGAAACATGCTTACATCCAAAAGACGTTGGGCAATGAGTGAAATTAAGCATTGCTATATAATTATTTTGTGAGTGACGGAAAAGACGTATAATAGCTCTGAGTAACTAATTACTGTATGCCAGGTTCATCAGCATCAGCGTGTTTGCTGACACTTTAAGGTGTGTCTCTCCTGCATGAATAGCAACTGGATAGTAATGGGGACGGCTCTATATTCCCACTTATTAGAAAAACGGGCCTTATGTTCTGATATTAACCCATTCAGTGATCGAATTTTGGGAAAATTAGCTCCTGATTTTTTTCTTGCTTTCTATTTCAGTCTAGCTGATACCATAATTTCAGATGCGTTTAAACTGTTGAAATTAGTTTCACCTGAAAGCCACTAAGATTCTCTTTAAAGTGATATATTGACCATCTCTGTAGAGAGGATCGTCCAAAGTTAGAAATTTCCAAAATCAGAAATTCAATAATAGGGGACAACTCCTGGATCTTTATGGGCTTTATAAAATCTAATGGGTTAAATATATATTCAAAGGCCTTAGAGTCATTATCAGATTAGTGGTCGTGGTTGGAGGGGTGCAGAGTTGGAACATGGTGGTAGAATCATTATAGATATTTGGCTGATGGCAACAGCTAACATAGTGGCATTGGTTGAACTTGGTCTACATTATAATCACATATTATTTTCATTGCCATAAATTTATGGTTCCATAATCAGATTTTAATAATGTCCACGATATGGAATACATTTGCATATTTAGGGTTAACCAACCTTGTAACTGGCTGTAACTACATGTGATTGCCGGCAAGACTTACTGCGGGTTGAAGGAATTAACAATTATTGTTGGAAATGTAATGTTGTGTGAAATGTAATTTACTATAATTCATGCTAAGGACCATGCTTAACGATATCTAATGAGGCCACATTCAACTTACATTTAAGTATCTTCCAAGGTTCCCACTTGTCTTGGCATCCATTACATATGGTAGATCTTCATCAAAGTAGGAGCGTATCGACTTGGGAGGTGGTTCTACAAACAGGTAGCACATGATAGTAAACACACAATGCACCCTACAAATATAGGTAAATTACAGGTGACCGTAACAGGACAGGTAAATCGAATATTAAAAGTGAAAAGAAAGGTCAATCGATAGGTGAATCGGAAAATGTAAGACAAGTGAATCGTTAGGCGAACTGCAGGCGACTTAGGAAAGCTCTTTTCATATACTATATAGAAGTCAGTCACCAAACTTAAAAGGCCTATTTGTAATTTAGGAAGATGCAAGCACGTCTTTGCCTTTTTTAACAGCCAGGGTGCCAGAGTGAAATGGCCGGTGGCCGAGTATTTTTTTCTTTCGAAGTGTCATCATGCTCAAACTGAAAACAAAAAAAAAACGTAATTTTTAGAATTCGGTTAATCTAAAATATCGATTTTGTTGTACCTAATCTGTCTACAACTAATCTATAAAGCTAAGAACGGAGATCCTGCACTTCACTGCTGAGGGACGGGTACCATAGACAGGCCTACCAGTATAAAGCATCGCTCACAAATTCAATGTTCAATAGTAAGTTGTTGCAATTAGTGTTGCACAATAGAACAATATATCGCTATCAAATTGTAATTATTTGGTGACTGCAATGTGGACATCGCCGGGATTCATATATATTGGGCCATATTGCAGTATCGCAATATTTATGATATTAGAGAGTTTTAGCATCACGTTTTTAGCTCGACGGCGTCGACGTGGAGGACGGCAACCTCATGAACCGGGTTC
>JAOQGN010037736.1:0-12946 GCA_027564295.1 Himantozoum antarcticum
GTATAAATTGGTGTTCTTGTTGGTGTATATGAAGTCATCGCACAGCTCAGCGTGTATACACCAATGTATACATGACACTACAATAGCTATACACATAGAGATATATACAGATGGGGGAGTCTTGTACCCTATCCGATTACAGGGCTCTAGCAGATATACAGAGTAATAATATTAATAATACTACAAATATTATAAATACTAATAATAATTATCAATAATAACATTATTTTTATCATTATCACTTGAGAGCATCCAGAAGTCTAGGGTCAGGATATAGTGTATCATAAGAAAGGTCCTAGATATAGCTCCATAACCCCCAGTGTGCATAGGCTATGTATAGGGGTGACCCACTCCATAACCCCCAGTGTGCTTAGGCTATGTATAGGGGTGTCCCACTCCATAACCCCCAGTGTGCATAGGCTATATATAGGGGTGTCCCACTCCATAACCCCCAGTGTGCATAGGCTATGTATAGGGGTGACCCACGTCAGTGGTGAGTAAAAACAACAAGTATAATAATAATATTACCACTAAACATAGGATGAGAGGTATGTTGATGATCCAGTCCAGAGCATCTCCCTTGAACCAGCAGCTATAAGACAAACACAGTCAGTAGATTATTATTGTTATTATTATTATTCATATTTTAAGCCACAAAAACTCACAACATAGCGAGAAAAGTGACTGGTTGACACGCATTCTGCATATACATGTACTATTATGCTATAGCTTCTACAACTTCAGTTTTCTCTAATCAAAAAATTGTGCTCGACGATGTTTTGTCACTTACAGTTTATAATTTTAAATTCAACATTAATTTATTTACTGCACTAAAATATAAATTATGAATATAATGTTCATAATTTGGCCTGAATGACAGTTGTTTAGAAACATTTCGTCTATTTTTTTTGGCAATGAATAATGATGATTGTGTGCTTAATATCTCGGGTGGTGAAATTCTTGGAAACTCTGTATACAATGAATTAGGAGATGAGGGGGTGATGGTGCTATATTTGCAGCATTTGCTTGAGAAACCACAGCAGCATTAGCACTGCAGCTCTTGTAAAATGCACTAATAGTTCTGCATTATTTATTTATTATTTTGCTATTATTTTAAGTTAAAGGATAGCTGATTACCTTTGTTTTACCTCTGATCAACCTTTGAAAGTTGATTACCTTTGTTACGATATAAATAATAACTTGCATGTCAAATGGACCAAATATCATGACCTATATCGTTTGAAATAGATGCGTGGGAAGGTTTCTGTTGGCGTAGGAGGTCTTAATATGGCTATTATTTATACTGTGTTCAGTGCACCAGCTAGTAAGGCATTTTATTGTATATATTTATAGAAATTATGAAACTGTTGCGTTTAATAATAACATACAAACGATTTATAAAAACAAAAACTCAAAACAAAGCATTGTGCTAGCCCACAATGTAATTGCTTGCGTAATATATATTTTATTCAGCAAAATTTTTCAAATTTGTAGCCAAATGCTGAGCTCTTACATTTATGTGTTGTTAATGAAAGAGGTGGTGTGAGTGGCTCAGCCTTACAACCTTACAGCCTCACATATATTTATCCATTGGAATCCGACTTTGTCGAGACTAAGCTTTCCCATTAAATATTTTCCATTTTAAAATGCTTTGTACTCTCTGAAGACCTTTCATTCATAAATTGTATAAGCGTGGAATAATTTATGTCCACATAAGCAAATGCATAATTGGTGCCATTGCACATAACCTATATGGTATACCAAGTGTTTCATCTCATCAAGCGGTAGACTTGTTTATTATGTAAAATGCTAGTGTGTTTCCGCAAGTCGCTATTATTCCATATTAATAAAGCAAAAAAAGGATATAATCAAATTCATTCCAGTATTAGTGGTATAATAATGATAGCGGAGTCGCCCAAACAAAACAAAATGATATATTAATCCACTGAATTAATCTCATTGCATAACGATACTAGTTAGACAAAGAAAAAAACAATTTAAATTAATTTCTTCTTCTTATATCAAAACAACAAGTTCGGCAGCTGCCTGAAAGTCCTGGCTGGTACGCTGATGATTTGGTGGTGGTCAATAAATATACACCAAATACTATTATGGTCAGGTGTTAATTGAAAACACCAAACCAGAAATGCAATTCATGGTGTATACATTATATAATAGTATTAAATCTGCCTAATTTTAATCTTAAAGAACTATAGCGGCTTTCAAGTGCACCGGTTGGCTCCAATAATAATAGCTTGTCATACTGTAAGTTTTAGCTTATCCCTAAGCATCAGCAAAGGTAATGATGGTAACTCAACTAGTGATGCGTCTTGCGCTAGTTTCATAATAATATGATACAATTTTTCAGCAGATCTCTTCAATTCAATACAATACATTGTGTTTCAACACGACAATTTTGCAGCAGAACATTCGCTGAAAATACATTAATCACCTGTTTATTTCAAAGTTGATGTTGAAAACATTTTAGGTCATATTTGATTGTTTGTTGCACCCGGATTTATAATAGAACGTAACGAATGGTACAGAACTTAGTGTTTAATACACATCCTCACAATGCAATACACACATATATTATGGTACTTTGTGTTGTGATATCGATATTAGCACATCTCTAGTGAGAACTGTCACGTTATGGGGTCGTGCCATGCCACTTATTTCTCCAAATCAGCTGTATACTCAAGAGTCTGAGTAAGCCACCGGAAATGGTTGGGCGGTACAAGCACAAACCAGCAGCAACAGATTAATTATGATGTCAATAGAAAATGCTGAGCTGAACCATGTGGCACTGCTTGTTTATATTATGTAATACTAGTGCTGTGCCGGAACAGTTTTGTTCGGAACGAAACGCTTCGGAACAGAACACAAGTTTGGTTCGGAACGGAACATTTTCGGAACACTTGTAATTTTAGATAATTATTTCAATCATGATGATGATATTGAGGTAAATTATGACAACTAGTTCATGGAAAAGTAATATATACATACCAGATGAGATAAATTTGGTTTTTGTTATATAATTATATTTACTATACTAAAAATGATAAAATCATGACCCGGGGAAACATGTTTTGGTGAAAGCAATAAAGTATTGAATATGGCCTAATAAATGAAAAAACAATTAAATTAATTACGAGTACGGTGGAATGTTAATGGAAAATACTACTGTTTGAACAGAGCATTAAAAATCTCCCATAAGCCACAGTGGCCCAAATTATTTATAATTGCTAAATAAATAATAATTGTTACAAAATATTGACTACACTGTTCCGTGGGTATGGTCAACGTGTTCTGTGTTCCTCGGAACAGCAAATGTTCCGCGGAACATGGGCGCTCCTAGTTCCAGCACAGCACTATGTAATACAGTGTTAAAAATCAGTGTCAAGGACACAGTGGTGTGAAGTTAAAGTGGCAGACTTAGAACATCCCAACAAGATAATATTTGTGTTATTAAATATAATTTTCCAATCTGTAGTTTTAAATTTTTAGCGCACAAGAAAAGTTTGCTTATTTTATTAAATTATAATTTTATTTTTGCATATTAAATAATTTGTAACTTGTCTATGACAAAATTACAAATAAATATAAATTATATTTAATCTAATTCTTAACTCATTCAGTACGTGATTTTTTTAATGAGTGGACGTGATAAATCAGAATAATAATAAATTAATATACAAGCAATTAATTTTCATGTTGTGTGAAAACGATTAATCTTAGAAACTTTTAACTTGCACCAAGGGATTCTCTGAAGGACTCTGCATCAGAAACATATATTCAACACCAACCTACAACCTCTGGGTGGAACAGTAAGTACCAAACAGCCAGACTGTCTCCAAATCACAGCTGATATACAGGTATCTAAGGTAAACAAATTTTCATTATGACCCTTGCTGAGTTCCAACCCTAATTATATATCGGTGTGCAGCTAAAGTCGTTCCAAATTGAATGTAGCAAAATTAACCCTCTAGCTCTCTTCTAATTAAAGATATGACGATATTCATATGGTTCACGTCTCAAAGTAAAGAAAAAAATCGGCAGTATAAACAAATCTCAGCATTGCTCTGCAAATAATGCAATTCCAGACTATGACAGTGGCAGATTTACAAGATATTAGTATTCAATATATTCACTAGTAAGTATTGTAACAGCTACCCCCCCATTTTCTTAGAGTGGAGATGATGGTCAGGAGCCCTGCCCAATTGAGTAGGAGAAGACCAGCTAAAACTGTGGTTATATGGTGTGGTTCCAAGCTCCAGCTGGCATGCAGCCTCAGGACGGGACTGTAAATTATTGGGGAGGGCAAGAGGGCTGGGGCGACGATGTCTGGCGACAAGATAGAGTTGTCACAAGGAGGAGTCAACACAATATATTATATCAAAAGGATATGGTCCAAGACAAGTCAAGTAATGGTTAATATATAACTGTTCCTTCATACAGCAAAGTGACCTCTCAATAGTGAGTACAAAGCAAGAGTCAGAGAAAATGCTTTGAATAGGGCTGATTACGGAGTAAAGCGAGTGCAGCCTCTGGAATCAAGGGGGTAGAGATCGCCTTAAAATGGCAAAAAGTCGACTGGATGGTCCTTCACATATATTAGAGTCACAATAAGGCACTCTTAACTAATGTCTGTTAATACAAGGCATACTCCCATTACTCTGATTAATGCATAGTCCACCATCATTGTCAGCCTTGTCATTGTCTCTCTGAGGCCTGAGGCGGGAGGGTAGTTAAACCATCACATTTTCTTCCAAAATATAGGCGGAACTGTGTATGCTGGAGAAGTAAGATTGACACTAGATATTGAGCGGCTATGGAAGTAAAAACTTGTCTTTATGCAACGTGCTCTGTGACGACTTTAGATGAAATGGGGTATTATGATTCTCATTTTGGATTTAATACATTTTGCCTTATGTTAATAAATAAGGGGCGGAGCAATTCGATCAACACAACTTCTTTTGCAAAAAAACAGTTGTGTTACTTTTGCATTTGCAGTTTTGCATTTAGATATTGCTTAATGCAAAACTCATAGAAACTTGGCTAATGTTCTCTGCTTCATTGCTAGTAGATATTGTTCAGGTTGTCTCCACTAACAATTACGGAAAGATATGTTACATTGTATTACCATAAATATTCTCCATTGGCCAATTGCCAGATCATATTATGTTACCTTCACCCTGGAGAATGAAACTCAATTTTTCAATTTGCGTATCTGAAATAATTGAAACATCACCGGACTCAGATTGAAGAATACATTAAAACAGAAGCAGATTTTCTATAATGAATCTGCTATACATAAATATGACGCATTATTTTCTATTTTTGCCACATAAATCACTGGCTACAAAGACACTGTTAGTTTTTTTTTCAGCTTGTACCATGAGCTTCAGTAGCGTAACAAACCAGTGCATATTTGACTAAAACCAGTAAGCTGCCTTACAAGAGGTTATATTCTATGTAAGGGTTTCTCTAATGAACACTGGAATTTTGCTATTAGGATGCTCAGGCTGTTAACAAGCGAGTAATACTATTCTGAATACAGCAATTGACGTCAGGTGCTTGCTACTCCTCTTTACAATGCCTGTGACGGAACATACACATATAGACAATGCCTGTGGTGCTATTTTACCACACCGTACGCAGTAACAGTAAATGTCATGGGTTAGTATTAGTGGCAAACTATCTGTTTTCTGATGTTATCTGATAAATGCTCTCAAAGTAAGCACATTTAAACTCTATTAAAACAAGCAAGGTAACTGAGCAGTGCTTAAATATTTAGTATGCAAGTTGTAGTTGTTTAGCTGCTATACATGGCTTGATTTGTATGAGGAGCAGCCATTGTACAACATGTACATGTGGCTAAGCTAACCAATGCTATCGAAGCAGGGTACTGGTGATTATAATGTTTTACTTACCAAACTTGGCAAAATATGTAACAGAAATACAGAAATGTTATAATTATACATTCAACAGTCTCACTACATTTCAAGTCAATGGACTTATACTTGGGTACATCTATTCTTTCAGCAGTACAATTACCTCTCACTTTATTAGTCAAACTGGATTTATCTCCGCTTACCGATAATAACGACAAATGATTATTGAAATCAGGCTGTGCTTTCTGTAATGATAGAACGCATCAATTTAGAATCGTGCCTAGTGAATGGCTCGGAGGTCTCTCTGGTTTTGAGCAGAACGTTTTGGAAATTTGGAAATGCATTACCCTGACATTAGAATTGCTTCTCCAATTGAGGCTTACTGGTACAAGTAAGACAGCTACAAATGATTGCACAGCAAATTATTGGAGTCCACTTAAGATAAGTTATCCTGTATCTGACGTTAGCAAAAAAAATAACAGCAACAATCAAACAGCAAACAGATAAATAAAACAGATATAATGTTTGTAACTTCACAATCATCATCTCTAAATTTAAATGGATATGGAAGCTATTCCTCAATTCGTTGCTAGAAGCAATGGGAGAAAGCTGAGTGCAATCCAGGTGTCTCCCATCCATCGGTAAAACTAAATTCCCCATTAAATTCCCAATGGTATACGGAAACAAACTTGGGAAGCAATTTATATGTTACTATTATATAGATTATCCATTGTGACGCTATTATTTTAATGACATTAAGAATGCAACTCCAAAATATTTATTTTCATGAGTATTTATAACTTTTAATATTGTTTGCGCGGTAGGAAATTTAGGTGACGAAAGTATTTGCAATAACTATAATCTTTAATGCAGAGCTCGCAACGTGTCATAAATATACCGCCCAACTCTCCACAATCATGGATGACAGTTGGCAGATAATATATGATAACCAATGGTTATCAAAGATGTTGGTCGTGTTTGACGACACTTAGCGGAAAACCACGTTTTTGATCATCAACTCATCAACAGGCCCATGTAGACGATTCCTCTAGGACTATTTTAGCTCACACAACTCAGTAACAATAGATATGTGCAGATATTGTGGACATACAATTGTTGACAATATTCTCATATAATCTGATGATGTGTGCTTGCTATTCGACATACACGTATGTACTTATTTGAAACCTATTAAATTTGTCAACCATATCAAAGTGAATGAGCCGTACTTTGATGCAAATGATGGTGATGCAATTTAAAATGCACAACTACAAGTGGCAAGGTTAAACTGCTTGTGTTTATGAATAATATAAATTGACGGATATGATCTCAACTGGGAGACAAACATGTACAATGTATGTTAGAATTGATAATATTGACATTGTTGCATAGCATCAGCACAATTTTCGGAAATTAATTATTAACATAGTACTAATTACTGAATTGCAATTATAGTAGTAAGCATTTTGCGAAAACCATTGGCTCATTGAAAGCGTCTGATCCATTTCTTCTTGCACTAACTCCCTCCAGGAAATCTACAATTAAAGATCCAAAATAAAACTTGTCTGTTTTTGGAAAATCACAATACAGTTATACTGTTTTTTGTACATTTTCGTAAGTGAATAACAAAGGGCGGCGCCTGTATTGGTACATAGCATAGCGAAAGGGCTCATATGCTGCAGACCGTTTCCTGTCATCGCACGTTTGCATTCGGTGAACAAAAGTTGAAGTTCAAACATATTTTCAGTCTTCGCACTTATCTCGGACTGGTAAGTAGTCGTTCGTTGACCGCGGGGGGAATTTAATATATTTTGAATATTTTATTATTTGCTCATTTCCATTCATTCAGTGAACTGCCGATCTAGGACGCGAAGCAATACCGAAAGCACCTATAATCTGATTTCCATGCACTGGCATGCTACAAGTGGATAATATTGCATTGGAATTTCAACTCACCGGCATAGCTTGACGCACGATTTGGGTGGCTGAGGTTATCTTATACCTGTGCCAGTATTTTAATTGATTTCATTGAGCTTTGCTGGTTTTAAAAGTATCATCTATTGATATGCCACTCCGGCTCCAGTTTAGTTGGCTCTGCAGGTGGACAGGATGTGCTTCAGTTACCAAACTTTGTAACCATAACAGGTAATAACCGTAACTGGGTTGATAATCCCATGTTTTAGTTTACTGATAACTCTCTACCCTTTTCACTCTATAGCCATAATTATACAATAGTACTATACTATGCTATCATTTTCACTGCACTCGATGTGATTCTTTTTGCATTGCATCATTTCAAAGTTGCATCTTGTATGTGTAACATCTCAGTGGTTTTGTCAATAAAGCCTTCCTAATAAATACTTGAGCTGCTGTTGTTCCTGTCACTGACAGTATTTCTACTGAATATACTTTTGAATACCTCTGGTTACATTAAAAGCAGTAATCAGAGAGTCAGGCCCATTGGTTGCCACATATATACATGCCTGCAATTCCTGGTGGCAATGCGACATGATTGCAGGCCTAATAGTCTGAAGAGAGTTCTAGCTTTCTATCTTGTTTCCCACCAGTTTTCTGAGATTCTCCTGCTCCACAGCAATGAGGGCCAACCGTTACAATGTGTCAAAAGATTATGGTCGCAAATCCCTCAGCTAAAAGTTCCTGGGCAAGATTCATGACAATGACATTGTTCCCAAAGTCCTCACCAGCTTTCAACATTTTGGAGACCATCAAGATTAGGGCATGAAAAATGTAAACCCTATTCCTCTAATTTATGCTTGCCATCGACTGGTATATCCAAAACTGAGTGTGACAGTGGATTTCACGAATCTGGTTTCATAAAAAAGTGCAATATGCTCTGCCCAGGCAACATATTTAATGATGACCTACACGTAAATATGCCACAGGAACAAGATGTTGGATGTTCCCATGACTTGCCACCCATGGAGATATGTGTAGATGTATGCTATTGCTACTCATATCGATATAACCATCTTTGGTAAAGTTTTTGTATTTCATATTAGTATATGTTAATGGAACGATGTTGTCCCTATGTTCACCTTTAATCACTCCTAACTGTAACTGAAATAACAATGTGATGAGCCGTGATTGCCCGGGAGTTGGTTTAATGAGTAACTCTAAGTTGAACAGGAAACTATGCAGCTCCTCTGTTCCAATGCAAAGAAGCCCAACAACATATTGCTGCTCTCAATTGTTAGACAAGACCATTGGCAAGAGACTTGGCTAACCACAACTATAAGACCGACATCAAATATGTGAATCACAAAAACTGTTAAGACATTCACAAAAGTTGCATACATCCAACATGAACATGGTTTATTCAGCAACTCAATAATATGGTGTAGGCTAAGCCACTTTTCCAAACACTGTTTATTACATTAATATTGTGAACTCACATTTACTTGTTACAGTACACAATATACTATATATATTGTGTACTATGCTATATATATAATGTAAATCATACATCATGTATATCATATATCATAGGTATATCATAATTATATACTTGCCCTGCCATCTCTGGAACTCATAATTAGATAACTACTAGGTATATGTTTATTTAGGTGACACCTACTAGTGGTATGCCAGTGGCTAGTTGCTTGCTTGCCTGTTACTCTTATAATGTGTTCATTTGTGTAGCTGGTTCTCTTTGTACTTACCTTGAATCCATAGAGCGGCCATTGTTATTACATCGAACCACTGCAGAACTCGGGACTACATGTTCCTAGTATTATTACATATTTAAATTGATGTATATTTACATAATGTATATATATTCTTGAGCTGAAGGTTACAGTCTTAAACTCATCTTAAACTCTTGATGTTTTAGTGCCGGGTGTTGGCGGTGATCCCCTATACCTATGTGAGGAAGCCGTTTGCTTGCGCCCAACTCAGTATGATTTTCGCTTTCGCACAAATCAGTAAAGTACCTGCTTGTTTTTCAATTAACCAGTAATACCCAATTTATGCTACTGAACTCTGATCTCTCACAGCTTTAGGTCCTAGATGCAAGTTGCCAGATTTTCAAAGTAAACACCCCAAATTTGTTGTCTTATCCAGCTGCCAAGCCTGCAGGCCAATTGATAGAAGTATGTATAGTGAAGGAGTCTTGTCTGCAGCTTCCTGCCAGCATGGCAGATCGCAACACTGCCTAATGACATAAAACAGTAGTCCAGCCTGACTCTACGTGGGATATGTAGTGGTGCAATGTCAGCTGAATGAAATACTATCAGACTCTCTTTGCCAAGTTACCAATCTTTGGAGTGCAATCTGTAGACGCTGAACATTGATACGATTAACTCTATGATGAAGGAGTTTATTTCTAGATTTGAAATATGGCGTTAATTTCCAAAAGTTCATATCATCGTCACTTGATTTCTGTATTCTCAGAGAACTAATAGAGCATTGACGTAAATATGGAAAGTGATCGCAATCAAAAGCTATATTTATTATTATGGCTAAGGTTGCGGGGTGTGGGGTGGGAGTGTAGACAAAGCAACATGAGTTTTATATTTTCTATAGTGCGTGTGTGAACCAATTAACCTAGGCACATAAAAGCATCACCACTGGGTTCAGCAAGCAGCATGCCCTCCAGAAGATGCATATATGCTACACTTTCTACAGATATGTCTGAGTAGTCAAGGTTATTAAGTGATTGTGTGTGAGTGTGAGTGTGAGTGAAACTGAGAAACCAATTTAGATTACTCAACTACATCTAGGTACTCAACGGCCAGAAAAGTGGTACTAGCTATTGGGTTACCTGTATAGCCTATAAGAAAGTTGTGGTAAACAGGTTGAACGTTAGAGTCCACTTCCTTCTTTATCAATGATCAAGCTAAGCTATCAATGATCAATCTAGCAAAGGATATAATGCCGTCTCATTGTTGTCTGCAAGTACCTCCAAGTATAATTATTATATATTGTGAGATGGCTGAAATGTTCTCCATTGAGCTAAAACTCCTTCGATGATACCACTATTATAATTAGATATATTCCATTTTGAACTCCAATAAAAGCAAAAACTACACCCAACGGCCTATTAGAATGGTTTACATGTTGCTGTCCTGCACCCAGGGCCTACCCATAATGAAAGAGTTAATGCTATGACATGCATAAATTAATGAAGAGACACAAACCTTCTATTGAATTGTTTTCACACAATATGAAAATGAATTACTTGCATATTAATTTATTATTATTCTGATTTTATTACGTCCAATCATTAAAACAATTCCGTAGTGAACGACATTGCGATACTCTTTCAAAGATAACTCCAGAAATATTCCATGCATCCACTTGAAATTTTCTATGCTTGTTTGTAACATACTTAGGTTGGATAATTTGGCATTGTTTCTTGTTCAGATAATATGAAAATGAGTTACTTATATATTAATTTAATATTATTTTCATCTATTGCGTCCAATCATTAAAAAAATTCAGTTGTGAACCACATTGCCATACTTTCTCAAAGATGACTCCAGAAATATTCCATGTATCCACTTGAAGTTTTCCATGCTTGTTTGTAATATACTTAGCTTGAATAATATGGCATTCTTTCTTGTTCAGATAATATCTTCTATTTTTCCTGGTTGAACAAACAGGAATACCTGAAACAAAAATCCCCTGGACAAAATTGATTACAAAGTGTTTTCCTCCTGTAGCATCTCATAACATGTAAACACAAGGTTGATAGTAGTTTATTTGGATGGATCATTCCCTCACAATCAAATCGATATATAGTTTTATACCTTTAGACAAAATACAAAGCAGGTTATGCTAATTTAGTTGCCGGTAGTACCATACCATTCAGTCACATATAATAATATAACGTCCAAGTGTAAAATCAATTCCGTAGTGAATGAGTTAATGGGTATATAAATTTCAACTAAATAGTTTATAATGCATTGATAAAGCTAAATATAATGAATGAATAGTCATTGAAAGTTGTCCCAAGTAATTACAGTTGCAATACTTACATTAGGTGCTTTCGGTATAGATTCATGTGGGCATCGTTCTAATAATTAAAGTCATCTGCCCGCCGACTTAACGAATGCAATATGAGCGTGCACTTGGTTGTAAATCAAGAGTCAAAATGAAACTTGTGTATTTTTGGAAAAATCCCAATACATTTAACAACTATTCCTTTTGTACATTTTTGAAAGTGAATATAAAAGGGCGGCGCCTATTGTAACTATATAGCGTAGCAAAAGGGCTCAGATGCTGCAAATCATTTCCTGTCACTGCACGCTTGCATTCGGTGAACAAAAGTTCCAAGTTCTAGTTGATTTTCATGCCTATTATCTTGAACTGGTAAGTAGTCATTGCCCGCGGTCGAAATTTAATGCGTTTTGAATATAATTTACTATTATTTGCTCATTTTCATTCGTTCGTTCATTCATTCATTCAGTGAACAGCAAAACTATACTGAAAAGAACGAGAAGCTAATACCGAAGGCACCTATAGGTGCTTACGGTATAGCTTCGGGTTCTAGGACGGCAATTCACTGAATCAATGTAATTGTGTCGATTACAAGTAATTACTGATACTTCGTCTCTTAATTAATAATTGTATGCATATACGATCACAATATCCAATATCAACAGAGGAGAAGACCTAATAAATTCACAATGCAATCCAGTAGAGTATAAAACGCTGTTGATATTTTTGTTACTAGGTAGAAATGGAAAAAAAAGGATTTCTATAAATTTTGATTCTGTGTAATTGTTTAACTCTTTCACTACGTAATTTTTTTTAATAATTGGACGCAATAAATCAGAATACTAATAATAAATTAATATACAAGTAGTTCATTTTCATAATGTGTGAAAGCGATTAATCTTATAAACTTTTAACTTGCACCATTGGATTCTCTGAAGGATTTTGCACTAGAAACATATATTCAACACCAACCTACAACCTCTGGGTGGAACAGTAAGTACCAAACAGCCTGACTGTACCCAAATCACAGCTGATATAGGTATCTAAGGTAAACAAATTTTCATCATGACCCTTGCTGAGTTCCAACACTAATT
>JAOQGN010037847.1:2526-12942 GCA_027564295.1 Himantozoum antarcticum
CCTCTATCGTTCCCTCTGACTATTGTGGTTTCTTTCTCCTGGGTTTTGTGAATTGGAGGACTGTCACAAATCTCATACCTTCTGGCCAATGTCGAGTCTACTCTTACATGTAGCACATTTAGGTCGCTTCTCAGTTCATCAATGAACATGTTAATATCCATGTATGCGACTTTGGAATCAGCATTTCTATAAATATTGGACAATACAAATTTTAATATGTACACAAGAGCAGTAAAGATCTAATTAAATTCAAGGTGATATGTACCAACCAGTTTGCATATACTAGATACCAGATAATATAAACAGCAACGTCGCCAATAAAATATTGAAATGGAGTTATTAAAGACAGCTTGCCTCTTTCTGGAACCTCCCATGATCACAACATCTTACATGATTTCGCATATCTACCAAAAAAGCATACAGGCAGTTGGTAAACGCACTTGGCAGACAAAGCAACAGTAGTTATAGGTACAAGTCTAGACTGTTTGTATCCTGGGAGTTGCTCTCCCTTTGACTTATGTCAGGAGAAGTATAGACTGGGTCAATTTGTTCTGCACAATGTACCTACACCAAGGTATTTCTATGAAATATGGATTACAAACTACTTATTTTATGGATTTATGATAATCAAAATAATTATTATTTCTTTCAATTTCACTTGACTACAGAGAACATAACATTTATCAACCATAAAGCAATAAACGCTGTAATCATTATAAATCGTCAATGAACAATCCATATGACCATATTCGCTTGCTCTATACACTGTTCCAGGCAATACTAATTATTTTTATGCCACGAATTATTATGTCTGCTAGTAGAGGCCTTCAACCAGTTCAATGAACAGCAAATTTTGAAGATAAAGACCCGATGAAAATTAACTAAACTAACCACGCCAAGCTGTGATACTTAATGAAACAGTTCTTTTATTGAATTGTTAGACCGAGTTCTAAATGTTAGAAGCATGTGCGGTTGTGAATTGATCTCGCCTGTATTTATGTAGAGCATTTGCTATCATTGTTCAACATGCCTGCTGTGTGAGGGTGAGGCAGATTTCCTGTCACCCTGAAGCTTTATGGCATATGCTTCAGGGTGACAGGAAGCAAAACGTATTGACCCAGCCCTCGCTTGCGGTCCTAAAGGGGGCAATTCCAACGAGAGACTGAACCCAATCTAGGAACAAGTCCATTTCAATATACATTTTTTATACAAATACTGTATGCAAGATATGTGATTCTACTTTACTCTACTTAGGAACTCACATTGTGACATTATTATTGTTAAACATTCTAACCTGTAGGAAACATAGTGAAAGAGGTAAAGGACAGTTACTAATAATAATAACAATAATAATAATAAATAACAAGATGGATTTGATATAGCGCCATATATCTCCAAATGAGGATGTTTCATGGCACTTTACAATAAAAAACAAAATTACTAAGAGTGCGATACGACAAGAATTGTAAAATGTTACGGGTTACTCAAAAGAAGTCTTAAGTCTAGATTTAAAAGACGCTATAGTGCCACAAGATCATAATGTTTCTGGGAGTTTATCCAGATGTCAACACTATAATAAAATTAGGAGCATCTGTCGCTGCAGGACTTAAGCTTAGGACGACTAAAAGAGCTCTAAAGAAAACTGAGGGATGAAGTTCTTGTCGTCGTAGCAAAATTCTTGTGCATCATGGTGTTACTAAAGTATTTGGGTGCCGTTTGATGGAATATTTTGTAGGCCAGCACTGAAACCTTGAAACGTATTTTTTTCTCGACAGAGAGCCAGTGTAGTTGTTGAAGAGCTTCGGATCCAGAATCGAATTTGCATTTACGTAAAACTATCTCGGCAGCCGCATTTAATACTAGTTCCAGTTTGATAATTAACTTTGTTTGGGATGTTTTGATACAGGCTATTGCAGAGGTAAATTTTGTTAGTGACAAAAGAGTGCATTATGGTTAGAAAGAAATTTGAAGGAACCCTTTCACAGATGTATTTTAATTTTCTAAGATGAAAAAAAGATGTTCTAACAGTGTTGTAGACTTGCATTTCAGCTGAAAAGTTGCTTGATAGTAACACCAATGTTATTAGTGTGGGGTACGGGCTGAATGAATAGGTCATCAAGTTGGGGCGGTAAAAATTCATCAAAGGGTTTTGCCGAGAGATGGGTAAGAAAACTGTCTTATTTTGATTCAGTCTTAGCTCATTTTGACTCATCCAGGTGACTACATCAGCAAACAAATTCGATATGACCATTCTAGCATTGTATTCGCCCTCAGGATCTTTAACATTGAACGGTACCCAGAACTGGGTGTCGTCAGCATAGAAGTGTACTGACACAACATGTTGTTTAAATATCTTTCAGTCAATGTGTTGCAAATACGGAAAACAAAACTGGTCCTAGAACACTACCTTGACCTCTGTAGGCTGAGGAATCAATTGATTGAAGATGTATTTCGAATGTTCTGTCAGACAGATATGATTGAAACCAGTTGAAGGCGGTGCCAGTTATTTGATATTGAAGTTTAAGGCTATTGAGAAGTATTTCATGGTCGATGGTATCAAATGCAGCCGATAAATAAAGTATCACTAGGAAAACAGAAGATCCTTCATCTAGACACGAAAGTATTTCAGAACTGACATGCAATAATGCAGTTTCTGTGCTATGGTCTTTCTTATGTGCCGATTGAAAATGGTTTTCGAGGCCTATTTTTTTAATGTGTTTTTTTTAGTTGATGAGAGACAACTGTTTTCAGACATTTCGATGCATACAATAGATTCGAAACAGGTCTATAACTCTTGAACAGGCAAGGATCAGAATTCGTTTTAAGAATAGGAGTTACCGCTGCTTCTTTAAAAAAGGATGGGAAAACACCTGAATTCAGAGACAGATTGATAACGTGTTCAACTGTGGGCAAGAGAATATCGAACGACTCCCTGTACTGATTGGAAGGAAGGATGTCAAGTTGGCAAGTTTCAATTCCTTTGCACCCAGCAATTAATTTCTGATCGACAGTTGTGAAAGAAGTTAGTTTGGGAGTTAGATCGTTATCAACATTCTGTATGGTGGGAGAAATGTTATTGGTATTTGGAAATCTGGATACGATGTTATCTACTTCATTGCAAAAAAATCTGGCAAAGGAGTCAGAAAGACTAAAATCAGGGTCTCGTTCAGGGAGAACAGTACTACTATGTGATTCGATTCAAAAGTGGTGAGGGTGAAGACTAATTGAAAAAGCCGTTTCTGCTGTTGAGTATGGCTAAGTTCTGAAATTTTGTGGCTAAATGTGGCGAGGACGGACAACTTTTGAAAGCTGGCGACGTAATTGGTTCAGAATTTGTCATCTAATGGTCAAGGACTGTCTGCAATGCCTTCTCTCCTGGCGACAAATTTTCTGCTTAAGCAACTGGATCTCTTCACTTTACTAAAAAATGAAAGGTCATGTGCTTGCAATATATCCAGCTCATTTACTCAACGCCCAAATAAGAATACATGTCCCAATAAAACAAACTACTCACTCAACAATTACTGTGAAAGTGTGAAGAAAGGTATATTTTTGAAATGTGTCTGAACAGATTTCAAATCGGCTAATCCATTGAACAGTACAATCCCAGCGGCCATATTGCGATGCAACAGTTTGTACTTGTTCAGTAAAGTGTCTGCCATGTATTAGAAGTAAATCTTACAGCTACATGTATCAGATAGAATAGCGGCGGGCCACCGGTAGGACGCAACCAGCTACCTTTTTGTTGGAAAAGCAATCTATCAGTTGTTAAAATATGGCAAGCTTCAAGTTGGAGAGTTATATCACCTCATATTTTACAATTCTACCAGTGGTTATGCAACTACTGATGCAGCCTGATTGAGTGCTTCAGTTCTAAAAGTTTAAATGTCTGTCACTTTACCTGCGAGGTGGCGTATCCTTATAGTGTGCACAAATTATCACGTAATCTGGACCAGGTACTACCAAGTTGAACTCGCTACTAGCAGATGAACTAGAAACCACTACTACCTAAAAATATAGTATGTACTGCAACTGTAAAGCCATGTTTATACTGCCCCCACAAAATCGGATAGAGTGCAACGCCGACAAAATTGTATCCTAGTTAAAAACTGAATTGTAGTCTCATGAGTTGTCGCAGCCTTGTCTATGACAGATCGGAGCTTCTCGACCATGCTAAGTTGATGAGACAAATAGTAAGCTCTCCGCCAATGGGGTGTGAGCAGAAATTTAACGCAACCCTTCAAGATTGGCAGCCATTTTTATATGCTGTTTATATATATTTCTGAATCATCTGAAGCCAAAGGCGTACCAGTGTAAAGAGCAAATTACCGTGACAAAATTGCAAGATTTCATTACAATTTCTGAGTCGGAGTCTGATTGTTGTAGCAGTGTAAACGTGGTGGTCCCAATGAGATGAAACGATGAGAGTCCTATATAAGGTTTGTTTAGAAACAAATACATTTGTTAGTCTCAACTCGTGCTCTGCTTCATCAACTCGTCGTCATCTTTATCATACATCAACAGGCGTCATCTTTATGAAAGTTGTGATCATATATAATATCTCACCAATACCGTATAAGGACTGTATATTGTACTGTATATACGAGAGATACCTTGGGTATGCCATCCTGAGTATTTATGTCATTGATGGTTTGCTGTACATCCACATGTGGCGTGCTACAATCTATGAAGGTCCACAAGTCCTCCATCAGTTGTTTGGCTGTTGTCTCCTAAGCAATAACATCAACATAATCAATAATGTTCGACGAAGAGAGCACCGAGGGTCAAGTGATTGGGATGGGGACACCTCATTTGTGAAGTACTGGATTCAATTTCCACTCCAGACTATAAAGTTTTTCTTCTACGAATTATTGGAAAATATTTTGAATCGAAAAATTTCTTTTTGTGCCGTGATCAGCAGGTAAAGTATATGAGGTCTCCAAGAACTATTCATATTTATGGTATTGGACAAATTAGATTCATTTGAGTGAAGGTGAAGATATGGGAAATATGATAACCATGCTCAAGAAATTATAGTGGATAGAATGACCAGTATAATTATTTTGGTTTAACATTTGTGATTTATCTGTTGTTTAATAATATACATGTAGATGTGAGCATAATAAAAGTTGTTGAGGAAATGTTGGAACAATAATTATGCTAAAATTGTACTCATATACGTTAAAATTGCAATGCATATTATGTGTTATCAGTATTGGGGCACAAGTGACGGGCCAAGCACAAATTACAAGCAAACACTCACCTTTGGCATATCTTTCTCAGCATTTATATCGGTAGATTCTAGTAGAACAGCGTTAGTGTGAGCAGCTTGAGAAAACAATCTGCCAGATGTGGTATAGGCACTGTCGAGCAATGAATATTGATTTAGAGCATACTTCAAAACCCTTACGATATCTTCATCAAATTTGTTGGATGGTCCGGGATCTGCCAATTCACGGCTAACATCGGGAGTTTCAAACACAGCATGAAACTGAAATCTTGTCGAGTAACTCACGGTAATGTCTCTATCACACAACACTGACTTGAGATAAAATTGCTCTGAGAATGATCGCATTTTAACAATGGCTTGGCAATCAACGTTGCTTTCATTTGAAAGTTCAGTGAAGCTTCGACGCTGTGCCAATGATAACTGCAAAATTAAATTGGCAAAGTTCTTTGTATTATATCTTCCTACTATGTAATGCAGTGGATTGTTGTTCTTGACATCGGGAATCATAATCTTCTTCATGTCGATCTCTGTTGTATACTCTCTTAGCACATCATAAATTGCATTGATTGCTGGAGATATAGCAGCGAGATGGAATATGTTTTGACCATAATTGTTTGTCTTTTCAAATAGCGTATATTCTAGCAGTGATTCATCTTCCATGTAATTCAACAAAACTGAAAGTGCATCCGCTCTTCCATATTTGGCGATTGATAATAACACTGTATTACCATCATTATCTTCCAGGTCTACTATTTCAGCTACCTGTTCTGGCTCGATATCTTTGATGAGCATATCTACTATCTTTCCGTTATTTGGATAGTGCAACACGGTCTCACCATCCTGATCTGCGACTAACAAAAGTTTGTAGTCAGGTGGAGATATACTGCAAAAGTATTCCAGTACATCTTCCCTGCCGTATTGCGAAGCTGAATGCAGAGCTGTCCTCTGTCCCATATCACGAGTTAATATGAACCCTCCTTGTCCATCAGGTTTCACCAATTCCACAAGTAGCTGCGCTACTTCTCGAGTCCTCACATAGAATAGAACTGTTTGACCATTGTGATCCTTCTTTAACAACAGCTCATTATCATGATAAATGTTACACAGATACTTTACTACATCAGATTCGCTTGTAGTGGCTGCTAAATGCAAGGCTGTCGATTGGTCATTATCCCCAGCTAATATAAACTCTCTTTGTTTACCAGGTTCAACAGATGTTACAAGCGCTTGTGCTATATCCTTGTTTGCAGCATAATGAAGAGCTGTTTGACCATCTATATCTATCTGTAGCACCAGTTCATTGTCGGGCATATTGATACTACATAGATATTTCACAATTTCGGTCTTGCTGCTCATAGCGGCTAAATGTAATACTGTACACAGATGCTTATCACCAGCAAGGATAAACTCTCTCTGCCTAGTAGGTTCTATAGATTGGACAAGTAGCTGTGCTATATCTTTATCTTTAGTGAGGTGCAGTGCCGTTCTAACATTTTTATCGGTTGCAAGCAATAGTTTATCGCCAGGTAGAGTTATACTACATAAATATTTGACCACATTGGTTCTACTTTCAATGGATGCCGCATGTAAAGCTGTCCTCTGATCGTTATCAACAATGAGTATGAAAGCTTCCTTCTTGGAAGGGTCAACTGATTCGACAAGTGCTTGTGCACTTTCTAGAGTTTTGGCATAATGCAATGCTGTTCTACCATCTTCGTTTATTTTTAACACTAGTTCATCATCAGGTAGAGATATACTACACAAGTATTCTACTATATCAGTTTTATCCTCAATAGATGCTGCGTGTAGAGCTGTCCATTCATTGTGGTCGACAGCTAATATAAAGTCTTTTCGTTTGATATTTTCTACAGCATCTACAAGTACTTGTGCAGTCCCCTTGTTCTTTGCATAGTGCAGCGCTGTTAGACCATCCTTGTTTTTCTTTAGCAATAGTTGATTGTCAGGAAGATTCATGCTACATAAATATTGTACTAAACCGGTTGTACCACTACTAGAAGCGGTGTGTAGAGCTGTACACTTTTCGATATCCACAGCTATTATATATTCAGTTCGCTTCGCCGGTTCCAAGGACTCTAAAAGTGCTTGCGCTGTGTTCTTACTTTTAGCACAATGGAGTGCTGTTCCAACATATTCATCTGTCTTTAGAACTAGTTCATCATCAGGCACCTTTATACCACATAGATATTCTACCACACCAGCTCTATCGTTAACAGCAGCCGTATGCAAAGCCGTTCTCCGATCTTTATCACCTATAAATAAATACTGGTTACGCTTTTCGGGTGCCACAGATTCTACAAGCAGTTGTGCTATGTCTTTGCTATTAGCTTGGTGGAGTGCCGTTCTACCATTCTTATTAGTCTTTAGAATGAGTTCATTATCAGACAGAGGTATACCACATAGATATTCAACTACATCAGCTCTATCATCCATAGTAGCTGCATGCAAAGCCGTTCCCAAATCATTATCAACGACCAATATAAAGTCTCTACACTTATCAGGTTCTACAGCTTCTACTAGCAGTTGAGCTATATGTCTGGTCTTTGCAAAATGCAGTGCTGTTCTCCCTGCCTTACCCACCTTCCACAAGAGTTCATTATTAAGTAGAGTTAGGCTACACAAGTATTCCACTATGCTGGTTCTACCCACACCGGCACAGGCATGCAAAGCAGTACGCTGTTCAACATCAGGAGTTAGAACAAAGTCTTTTCGTCTCTTAGCCACTACAGATTCAACAAGAATTTGCGCTATTCCCATACTCTTTGCATAATGAAGTGCTGTCCTACCCAAGTTGTCTGTTCGTAGCAATAGATCATCATTTGACTGAGATATGCCACATAGATATTCTACTATATCAGGCTTATTTGCAGCAACTGCTATGTGCAAAGCCGTTCTGCTGTCATTATCAGCTGCAGATATATATATTTCACGATTTTCGGGAACCGATGCCTCGACAAGCAGTTGTGCAATAGCATTGTTTTCTGCAAAATGCAGTGCTGTTCTACCAGAGACATCTGTCATTAGTAGCAACTCTGCAAGTATGACAGGTAAGGATAGAGATAAATCACACAAATACTCGATTACTTCTGCTCTGCCTTTTTCTGCGGCCTCATGCAAAACTGTCCACATGCGTAAGTCAACAGCTAATATTAACTCTTTTAGTTTATCAGGCTTTACTGATTGAACTATTAGTTCTGCTAAGGATTTGGTCTTAGCAAAGTGCAATACTGTTCTACCAGTCATATCTCTCTGTAGAACCAGCTCATCCTCAGGCGGAGATAAATGACACAAATATTCTGCTACATCGGTTTTACCCAATCCAGCCGCTACATGCAAAGTTGAGCACATGTAATTATCAACGGTTGCTATAAATAGTCTTTGCTTTTCAGGTTGTACAGACTTGACAAGCATTTGGGCCGTCTCTTGCGTCTCTACATAGTGCAATCCTGTTCTGCCTAGCACATCCACCTTTAGAACAAGTTCATCGTCAGGTACAGATATGCTACATAAATATTCTACTACATCAGCTTTGTCATCAATAATCGCTTCATGCAAAGCTGTCCTTTGATGCTTATCACCAACTAGTAGGAAGTCATTTTGTTTTTCAGGTTCAACAGATTTGACAAGCCACTGAGCTATGTCGTGATTCTTGGCATAATGTAGTGCTGTTTTACCAGTTGTATCCACATTTAGCAATAGTCCATCACTAGGTGGAGATGTGGTACATAAATATTCCACTACATCTAGGATTGCTAGACCAGCTGCAGCATGCAAAGCTGTTCTGTTCCCAAAATCAACAGCTAGTATCAGGTCTTGTTGTCTATCTAGTTCTACAGAAGCTATGAGAAACTGTGCCATCTCTTTGTTGTTGGCATAATGTAGTGCTGTTCTACCATATCCGTCTGACTTGAATATTAGTTCCTCGTCTGATTGAGAAATACTACATAGATATTCTACTACATCCGTTCTACCTCCCATAGACGATGTGTGTAAAGCTGTACATTGATTATTATCAACAGCTAATATATATTGACTTAGCTCTGTAGACTCAAGGGAATCTATAAGAAACTGCGCTATGTCTTTGTTTTTAGCGTAGTGTAATGCTGTTTGACCATCTCCATCTGTCTGTACTGCTAGTTGGTCACTAGGTAGAGCTATACTGTACAGATATTTCACTACATCAGTTTGACCTAAACCAACTGCTACATGCCAAGCTGTGCACTGATAGTCGTCCACCAATCTTAGAAACTCTTGCTGCTTTTCAGGTTCTACAGATGTTACTAGCAGCTGAGCTGTCTCTTTGCTCTTAACATAATGCAACGGTGTTCTACCTAAATCATCAGTCCTCAGAACGAGTTTATCATCCTGTAAAGACAGGCTACATAAATATTCGACTACATCGATTCTGTCTTCAATAGTGGCTGCGTGTAAGGCAGTTCTTTTGTCCGCATCAATAGTTAGTATGAAGTCTTTCTGTTTATTGGGTTCTACAGATTCTACAAGCTCATGGGCTTCCTTCTTGTCCTTAGCATAGTGTAGTGCTGTTCCACCATTCATCTACAGACATACACATAAAATATTTATATATACATTTCACAATTTGCTACAGTAACAATAGAAAAAGTGACACTCGTAAACTGGGACTTGAACCCGGGCACTTTACGTCACCGCGCTGGA
Organism: Himantozoum antarcticum; assembly: GCA_027564295.1. Classification (NCBI taxonomy): domain Eukaryota; kingdom Metazoa; phylum Bryozoa; class Gymnolaemata; order Cheilostomatida; family Bugulidae; genus Himantozoum; species Himantozoum antarcticum. The sequence continues at coordinate 12,452 of JAOQGN010037847.1, forward strand.
TGTATTCACCTGCTACTGTGCTAGGCACTAGGGCTGGACAATGAATAAGATTACCTGTAATAATTTTCTTGGGAGTTGTTCTCTCGATATATCAAAATATCAAGAGGACAACTCTCAAGTGTGCGTGCACTTGAAAAAGTAAAAAATATCGTTTTTATAGGAAATTATCGTTATCGCTTTTGGCCAAAGAGTGAGCAACTCCAAAAGTTTTATTTTTCTCTATGTAGATGTACAACTGTGGCTCTCAAATAAAGAAACCGGCTAAGCATCAACCCAACCACAATTAGATTTGATAATTATTATGTTTGTTTGATAACCAAATATACTATAAAATGCATGATGTATTTGTATAATCATCTTGTCTTACAATTATTTTATTATGTTTATTATACAATATTAGTTATGCAGTGATATTTTTGACTTGAATGGTGGCTTGAATTATACTTGAACGAACTTGTGCATGGACACTTCATAATTCATTATTAATATCC
>JAOQGN010037958.1:0-12942 GCA_027564295.1 Himantozoum antarcticum
ATCGTATTTTTTTATAGCAGTAGGCCTATATAAGCAGTGCAATCTCACTTTTCTAGTCAGTTGGACATCTAGTATTCATACTGGACATTTGGAATCTTCTTCTGACGAATCATCTTCTTGTGATCTTCATTTGTTTTTCCTTTGATTAATAGTGAACTGTGTTTGAATTTACTTTCTACTACATGTTTTCTTGCTTTATTATTAATGAGCCTTCGGGAATTCAAGTAATAGAAAAGGATATTAAAACCGAAACATTGGAGAGCTATTCTCTTCCTATTAATATGACTACTGAACCTTCTGGAGTATTAGGTGAAACAATAGGAAGTGAATAGCAAACCTACAAGACAGATTCATAGCTATAATTAAGTCAGAATATAAATACAAATTACATGGGAATTCGGTAATACCGAACCAACTAGACGAATACATACCTACAATTCAGTCAGAATATAAATACAGACTAAATCCGGATTCGGTAATACCGAACCTACTAGACTAATACATATCTATCATTCAGTCACAATATAACTACAAATTACCTCGAGGTTCGGTAATATTTAAATCATTGTCTAAGAGAAGACAACTCAAACATCAAATATTTCAATATTATATAAATAAAGCCAATAAACACTAAAAAACACTATAGTGTTTTCTGGGATATAGTGTAGACATTTAATGTAGTATATAAATATATAATTTATATAATGATATACTACATGTATGTATTAAATGATTAAATTGTATTACAGAAAACACTATAGTCTTTTATGCAAGAAAAAATACTGGATTGTATTAATTCACAACTTCAAATCATCTATGGTAGGACAGGGTAAAGCGCGCTTACATCGTAGACATTAACTTACTTGAGTGCAGGTAATTTGCAATTAAGATATTATGCATGCTAACCTACCATATTATGCATGCTAACCTATACCATATTATGCATGCTAACCTACCATAAGCAGCAAGGAAAGGTATAATTCCAGTAAAAACACTTGCTATTAGGAAAGCACTAGATATTCCAATTCTTCTGCCAAGTTTGATATACCAAATTCCAAGGAACTCTAGTAGACCGCTAGCTTGCATCAAGTAGTTATTTGTAAATATATTTCCACTTAGATTTCCTACAAAGTTATAGATAAAGCCATATCACTATGCCAGTAGAGAACAACTCTCCTTGATTGAGTGGGGAATGGAAAATAATTTGTGACTATTCCATTTCATTCTGTTCCCATTCCATTTCCTTCTATACTATACTGACTCTTCTGGTCACTAAAGGATAGGTCCTATTTCGGCAAAGGCTTTGATTAGCCTTTGCTAATAGCCTTAATAAAGCTGTAGCTATGATAGCTATAGTATTGCTAATAGTATAACTATAATAGTATAGCTATAGTATTTTAGCTATTATAGATATAGCTATGTAGCTATATTTTTGTACTATAATATGAAAATTAAAATGTATAATTAAATATTGTTGATTATATTATAATTTCGTAGTTACATGTATCTCCATTCATACTTAGGGAGGAACCGTATCTTGTTTTGTTACGGGCATACACATTTTATCACAAAAGGTTGGAGGACTGATGACTTCTTTAGTATATTCATTGACCCATATCAATATTTTAACAAAGATGATGTCTCTGCCTCGGAATATCATCTTCCTCATTTTTAAATCGGTAAGGCAAAACACTAGCTCAAATCTAGGTGATCTTTTATCATTTACGTGCATCCACTTATGTGAATGTGGATGCACATTCACATAATAGCACACATTCACATAAGTGTGCTATTGTGTGATAGCACACTTATGCACACTTGTGCATAAGTTCATAATGTGCACACATCCACTTATGTGAATGAACTTAGCATGTACAAAACCTACAGTAAACACTGCACAATATAAAGAACTCAAATGCTGTTTATTCAAACTGTCTGACTCTTAGATAGTTAAAGAGCTGACGTCTGAAAAGGCTGCTCAAATGAAATCTGAGATCCTGTCAAACTTAGTTATGTGTACGGGGTATGATGCTTTTAATGTCTCCCTGCCTCTGAAGAAAAATTTGGGACAGTATGGAACAATTTAGACTGTCTTGACAATCTCATTATTCATGCGTTTAGAGTTATCCTCCCCTAGCAATGCACAAAGTCAAATCAAAGCTTTGAGGCACACTCCTCATTTGCATTGGACAATTATGAATGTGTGGTCAGTTGTCAGGGTGGACTACATTCTACTGCACAGCCAGCGTAACAAAAAATGTATATACCACTAAAATCTACAATTCCTTTAAATTCAGTATCAGCAGCAAGATATATAACTAGTGATGAGCAATCAAAATGGGGTCAAAATGGGGTCAAAATGCCTTGCTCACATCCTTTCTATTTACTGGATTTGTGAATGTGTGGATGTGTGATGGGTGGTTGTGTGGATTTACAGGATGTGTGTAAATTTATATAGCTCAGTCACTCAACATGTCTGTGGAGTTTGATTTGTGGCATAGTGGCAACAAAGAAAATATTTTTGACTGAACGTAACCAATTTTGGTTCCATTTATCTTTAAAATACAACATAAACATGTAAGATACATTGAGTAATTATACCTGCAGGATAAAAGAGCTAAACCTTACCTACATTAAATATCATTCCAAAATATACAATTGATACACTGAACCACAGCAAGCAGATAAGCAATGTCTTTTTCCTAAGGTTTGGAGTTCTAAACAGGGTCAAGACATTTCCTTCCTTTTTGGGCTGAAACACAAATATATAACAGATAGTTATGAATGTAGGATGGATTAATAGCAGAAAGTTTTTGTCGATATTGAGGCTGTATACATTTTTTCTAAATAAAATCATAAATCTAGCACAAGATTTTATAATATAATATTACAATTATATAATTATACTATATCCAACATTGCAGAGTAAGCAATTAAGTCCATTTATGTAAAGTGTGTGATTTTGCATCGAGCAAGTTGGCATTAAGGTTACCATTAAGATTGATTGTGTAATTGTGACACTGTAAACAGATTCTGCTGCTCTGACATTAATGCATAAGCTCGAGTAACACAACATTAAGTTATGTAATGGTATTACAATATTGGTAACTTGAAAAGTTTGAATGACTACATTTTATTGTATAAGTTATCATAATGTTATCGTATCACTGTTGCATACTTTCAACTAATAGTAACTCCTTCATTTCAAAACATGAAATATAAATTATGCATTATCACCAATTATATACATGCATAGCCTGTGCTCTCTGTAATGTCAAGCCTTGATATAGTTGGTCTTTTGTTGTTTCACCAAGGGTAGCTTCAGCGAATGCTGTCATACTGTATAGATACGTCTGCCTGTTGTCAGTAATGGTTGGAATTCTACTGGTATAAGTAACATTCTTCTATCAGTTCCATCAGTTACAATTTGGTAACTGCTGTTCTGTGCATCTAGGCTCTAGTTCGCTAGGCATATGATTGTGACTTCATTCTGTACTGAACTATGCATACTGTACATTCTGTACCGATCTATGCATACTGTACATTCTGTGTTACGTTACATCCTCCATATACTGGTCATTCAGTACTGAACTACATAGTGTACATACTCCGTCATACTGCACATAAAACATAATATAATAATTGTAATATTTGACTATCTAATTAATCGTAAACCGTGCTAAAGCAATTGTGCTAAACTTGGGCATAGCATAAACATTCACTTAAAGGATCCCATGCCAAAAACCAGATATAAAAATGCGAGACAAAACTCGGACAAATCCAGTCAAAACTCTGAGTATAGTATTTAGTATTGGACCAAGTGAGAGGACACAACTTCTCAAAGTTACTATTCGTTGCAAGTGGAACAGCTGTAAATAAGCAGATATTATAGAGGTAGATCTGTACAGAGGAAAAAAGTAAGGAGTAATGGAATAATTTTTAGTCATTTTTATCAATATCATTCCAATAAAGGATTAACCGACTAATTTTTAATTTAAAATTCGTAATAAATTTGAGGTGTATCCTCTCAGTTGGTCTCCGATACTAAATCCGCATGTCGGACTTGTGACTTAGTTTGTCTTGAGTTTTGTCTCACATGTGTCGATGTTCTGTCTCACGTATGTCAGAGTTATGACCCTTGGGAGTTTTTGGTCTGTCGGAGTTTTGACCATTTCCCTACTCAACATCATCACAAGTGTTTCTTCATGAAGACCGCAAAATAATGGAATGATCTACCTCTCAACAGTTCTTACCTAAAAGTGAAGCTGAGCGAATAATTATGATCTTAAATTAACTTAGCATAGACTTTGTCTTTTACTGACCTGAACGGTAACAGCTTATGAGAAGCAAATCACCAAAGCCTTCAACTTATTGATGTTTGTGATTATCAAGCAGTAAAATGTACTGACTTATGGCTTTTTAAATTTTTCATATCAAATGGTGGTGAATTCATCAATAGCCGCGTGACTGGACTCGCTGTTGCGACATTACGATTCCCTCATGGATGTTATGGTGGCCTACATAAGGGTATATGAATTAGATAATTCCCGTTGACAGCAACTTCATCACTGCTAGGCTGCCAGTTAAGTGCAAATATGCGTGGCTTAGGAGTTCTCCAGGGTCCAATTTAATACTCATGTGTAGGTCAGCGGTCAACGTCTTGGACTAGCCTGGGTAGCAAGCGTTGTAAGCCATGTCCCCTAATCAACAAAATCCCCAACATTGGGGTTTTTGTTTTTGGCTTACAGCGCTTGCTACCCAGGCTAATGTTGGACAGTTGAACACCTAACATGTTGACCAACGACCTCTGACCTGAACAGATTATTAAACTTCTGATTAAATTAGAGGGTTGATACTCTGACCTTATAACAGAGTTTTAAGTCTCTAATTTAACCACATTGTTATATAAGCGTAATGATATTACCCTAGTATTTTACAAAATTATCCATACCACTGCATCGATTACATATCTCTATATTGCATTGATTGACATCAATGCAAATGAGATTAGAGTGAAGAAGAGAAGAAGAAGAAACAGTTACATGATTGACATTATAATTTTAAATGTGGTGAAACAAATATTGATGTGTTGGACTTTCCTCCAAGTTGTTGAAATGTAATTTTGACAACTTTTCAAATGTTCAAAATCCTATTCACCAAGCTTGGCACATTTCAATGTGCCATGGCACATTGAAATGTGGGTTTTATTGGTGTTTATTTTACCAACGCTTTGATCTTTTGAAACTACAACTTTTAACTGTCTATAATTTTCGGTGTTAGAACTGTTGATTTCATTGTTATTGAATATCAAACTGTGAAACTGGCACACTACACAAATCCTCAAAATCTCGCTCAATAAAAAAGAGCATAAGCAGGCAAACACTTTTGAAATATCGCAAAAACAATTATGTATGCTATTGTTTAATGTAAATGAGACTTAGATCAAATCAATTCAAATCAAATTAATATCAAATCTAAAATTTGATATTTAATAATGTTACAACAGAGGATTGACGTAGCAATCTATTGCTTTAGTACAATACTTTAGTACTACCGTACAATACTGTAACCTACCATTCTAAAGCAACGAAAGAACATGATGGAGATGTTAAAAACATCAGTTGGTTGTCACACAAGTGAGAAATTGTTGTGGCCGAAGCCACGACCACACGATGTCTGATTTGCTCCGTTTATGGCTAGAGCACACCCGGGCAAATTGCAAGTTCAGGGCCTTACCCACCAGATCACTTGCCCACCAGATCACTTGCCCACCAGATCACTTGCCCACCAGATCACTTGATTCAGTGCCTTGCCCACCAGATCACTTGATTTTTTTTAAATCAAGCAAGGTGGCCTACATGAGAATTGAACCCAGGTCACCTGCGTGATGTGCATGTCCTCATCCCATTGAGCTATCCCTACCTTATCCCTACCCATATCTTGAAAAGCTGGAAGCCGTATCGCTTCTCCGTACCCAGCCCATGCCCCGCGAGGTGAAGCTGGGGGTAAAGCTATTAATTGGCGACGTCAGACAGTAATTAGTACACCTTTGAACGGAATGCGAACCTTTGCAAACCTGATGTAGTTCGCAAAGAGAGTAAGAGACCATGTGTAACTAAGCGTCAGTCCACACTAAATAATGGGCAATTTGAGTGATGGTGTGAAGTACACTTAACTAGCCTGGTCTACCGTGCTAAATTGGACATAGTTCTGACTGCTCATCGTGTAGAATGTTGCTTCAATTGTTTATACTATCCTGCATACTATACAATTACTGATTGTGAAAATAGTTAATTTATCAAATTTATCAGCGGACAAATTACAGGTTTTCATTGAACACTACTTTTAAATAATTATAGTAATCTCAAAGTTGGTACTGCTAGTATTTTGTATTGGTGATCTGGAGTTGTCTGCTCAAAGTCATTACTTGCTCCGATGGAAAACACTGCCAATATCTTATTGACTTTGAAGCACAGTTCCCATTTGCTCTCATTTGGTCGGGTGCCTGGAAAGTGAACACCAGATTGAGAAATTCTGTGTTCCCTAATTCTATAGTATAATTGTGACCTCTGTTACTGTGGGAGAGCTTGCCAATATTTTAATGAGTAAGTTCCCAGTGCTTTCAAACGTCTTCCAATATAATGAACATTTCCAATGCATCAAACAAGTTAATAAAAGCATGTTAATGTTTTACCATGTTGCCTCCAAACATGTTAATAAAGGAGCTAGTTTCCCAGCATATTCTACACATCTTATACACTTCAAAGCATTGCTACCAATAATACTAGGTTTCTGCAATTCAATGCCTTGGAATACTAGTGTATACACACAAAGCAGTGGAAGCAGATTTAAAATTGCAGATAGAAATTATAAATATTGTTTGTCCAATGTTAAAGGTAGCAATAATTGAAGTAGAGCTCCATAAATGAAACTCTGTTTTGTAGTTCCTTGCACGTTGACTAGAGATGGAAGGGGCCAATAAAGATGCTCTTATAAGGCAATGTACTAAAGATATTGAGCATGTGGCTGCATTTATAAGCAACTACGAAGCGTTAGCCAACCTTCACAACACAAATTTTATAATCAGCAATTACTGGAATCAGGTTTGTTTTCTTACTTTATACACGTCATGTGACAAATTGTACACATTATGTGACAAATTATGGTTTATCTCAACCTCAGTTCCTGTGTGTTTGTGAAACATGGGATGACATCTACTCTGTAACGTTCTTGCATTGATTTCTAAAGATGTAATCTGGACAAGTTAATGTAATAAGATGTGAAAACTTATTAAATTGAGATTATTATATTATTAAATCTATTTAAACTGTGAACTAGATTGAGCTCCCATTAAACTGGTCTAAACATTGAACTTCTGGAAATAATTGAAGTATTCAACATGTCAAGTGAATTTTCTTCCTCTGAAATCCGATTATTATTGGACCTTTATAGTTTATACACAAACTGCAAATCTTCCCATTTTATAATCACATTGGGTGACAAGGTGGCTCAGTGACTAGATTCTCGCTCATGGCCCACAAGGTCCTGGGTTCGAATCCCAGTCGGTCCAGCTTAAGAGGCCCGTTAAATAGGGAGCAAAAGCACAGCAGTATCTAAAAACAAACAAAACATTCTAAAATTTAGAAAATATATTATTCACCATATACATAGTCCTATTATACATTGTAAGTTACCCGTACTGCTGTTGCTGTTTCATTGAGATTTGCTTTGTTTCTAATCCTCTGTAGGTTGTATTACCGATGTAGCTGATATATTGAAGCTACATTATTTGCCAAGATCACTAATACTATGTGGGCAAACACAATGCTGCTACCACAACTCCATTTTTACAATGGAATATTTTATTGGAATTTCAATTGAAAATGCAACATACATTTCATTTCAACATATGTTTCATTACTCCAGGTTCCGGAATCCATCAAGGAATCATTGGAAGAATTACATGACGATCATATGTGCGGTCTACTGTTGAAGGAGAATTTGACAACAGAGGTGCTTATATAGTAATATCATAATGTTATGTTACGCTTTGTTGTGGATTGTTCTAGATTTGCTCTGAAATTGGTGGGCTAATATTATTGTTTGTATTTTCTACAATCTCAGCATTTTGTCTTTAACCAAGGATATTTGATCAATTATTACACGGGCATGGCAGTAACACAATATTTTTAATGTTTACAGTGGTGTACCCATTCTCTCCGGCAATTAATCGGGCGGCTTTTATTTTTCTGTCAATAATAGGTCTGCACTGCTTGGTCATAGGCAATTTGTTATTTGGAGTTGTCTGCACATTGTATGCTCAAAGTAGGTGAAGACAACTTGCACTGTTATAATATGTATGCTATGCAATTCCAAACATTTATGATTTGTTACGAGTCATTTCAGCAACACCGAATGGAAAATATGAAATCTCTTACGAAGTAAGATGGGAATGTAGAATAGACCCTTAATATAAAATAAATTACGGTTGTTAAAAATGAATACCCTATTGGAAGAAATTTTGAGTTTAATTCATTTTCGCTAATCGAAAATTTGCCAAAAATTAATTTCGCTAATATCTAATTCCTTTAAAAATGTTTGAGTTTTAGTAGTAAAATTTGAAAGTTGTATATAGAAAACAACACTTTTCTGATTTTCTATTTCGCTAGTTCAAATTTCGTTAAAAATAAAGTCCGCTAATTCAGTTTTGCGCTGGGGGTATCCCAAGATTAAATCCGGTAATAATTTCTTTCAGTAGGGTAGTTATTTTGAAAATTTGCTGTTTCTGCTTAATTCATCTTTTGTCTCACCTTGTGAAGAATTAGCGTGTCCCAGGTCAGGCTTATAGGTCAGGTCCCAGATCAGGCTCCCAGGTCAGGCTTACTATATAATATAGCTTGTCCCAGGTCAGGCTTACTATATAATATAGCTTGTCCCAGGTCATCCTTACTATATAATATAGCGCCATATTTGCACTCTCCACTTCATCCCATTTCTCTATTGCTCCACTTCACTATTTCTGCTGAACATTAAGCCGGGTAGCAGTAGATGCCAATATTTAAGAAACAATATGTATGAGCAGATTCAAGTTTGAACTCGGTTACCCACATCTGTTTGTCTGTTTTATTTTCAACACGTTAATGACTGAAGAGTAGTATAAAAATGGACGACGTACATGCAAATTTTAAGAAAAATAAAGCTCGCAAAAAACTCAAAATGGATTGTCTAAGTGGTGATGATTTAGACCTGGAACATTTAGACATTTACACCTGGGCTTTTTAACATTGAGCTTTCCGTTGGTATCGAATATGTGGCATTACATAAGCACCTCTACACAGATATGTCATTACTGTCCTGTCCAGTTCTGAACTTGATTGGTCATGCACTGCTTTATCCGAGCCCCCAATGTTGTGAAGGCAAGACACAAAGTTGCAACCCTTTTCCCATAGTATTGGAGAAAGGGGATTTCTCCAAACCCTATCCACAATCAAGCTATATGAATACACAAATGAAGTTATTCCCCTCCCAAAAAGGACCGCAGTTCTCAGTTTATCATAGAAAACTGTTTGTATATCGCTCTTTCAAATTCCCCAAATATGACAATGTTATCGAATATTTCAACTGAAATTTAATAAAACCAACATTCCAAATTAGATCATACTACATGTCGTCCCTATTTGTCACTCAGGCAGATACTGGCACAGAAGACAGCCTGTTATGGTGTGCGGACTGTGATCCTCAGTCTTTCCCTAGAGAGATGGTAGGGGACGTGCTCCAGGGCAGTGACATTGACCAGCCACTTACATGGCATCACTCTCAGCTGCTGAGCTTCATGTCGGATGCCAACTCGTGTCATTTAGATCAGCTCGGCTATCCAAAGATGTGTGAACATATCTACAGCAGTCAATATTCTAGTCAAGTAAGTATTAATGTCTGCTGTAGAACGAGCTTCGAACATTTTTGATTTGTGAGGCTCGGAATCCTGGCTAGTATAAGTCCACTGATATTTTATTACATTGTCGGAAGGACACAGGCTAACCCAAAAGTTATCAACCCTTACAATTCGCACTATAGATGTGTAGTATAGGATATCAGGTGTAAGTACCATCAATCCGTCGATCAATTTTTGGAATGTTTTTTGACCCCAAGCACCCGGTCTCTAATCCTCAAACCCCAATAGATATGGGGATTGGGTTGTTAAATTTTGGGGTTGTTAGTTGGGGTTAGTTGGGGTCTCAAGAATCGCTACAAAAACTGATAGAACGGATGTGACACTTGCATTGGCTATCAAGTATCGGAAATTGCCAAAGAAGGTTCACATGATGCTAAACTTGATGACACTGGGCTTGCCAGGCAGACTGCCTTACTATCCATTAGCATAGTAAATCAAGGAAACCAATTATGCATTGTGTAATATTATTATTGGGCCGATTTGCAAAGAGAAACCTCATCAAGCTCCATTTTGTAAGGCAGACTCGAACCGCTTCTTTGCAGATCAGTTCGTCTAAATGGCAAGACATGAGCTTCAAGCGCTCTGAACCACTCTGTCACTTATATCAGAATTCTGGCCTATTGCTTTCTTTCACATTGAATGTTTGTATGCTTTCCACATCAATATTTCATTGCAATAAATTTAGTGTTTCCGGTTGGTGCTTAGTAAGTAGTGACTTAGTAACATCATTATACGAACAATCAATGTTACAGGATGCAATTCAGCTAAGGAGTAACAACTCTGCTGCAGACACAGTCTATGAATCAGTGGCAACATCAGGGGCAGCGTTAGGGGACAACATCAGGGGCAGCGTTAGGGGGCAGCATCAGGGAGCGGTTTCAGAGGCAGCAATAGGTGACAGGAGGTGCTGTCATAGGCAATATATTAGTAACTGCATACCAGGTGTAACTGGCAGATCCTTTGCCATATTGTCATAAATCTGTCACTCGAATAACTCTTTTAATATCCCAAAACGGGCAATTTCTATATACAACTATAATAGAATGCATGTTTGAGTATCACAGCCTTACTTGCATGTTTACTTGCAGCAGTGTGTAGATTGTAGTCTGGTTTGTAGAATGAAACTCGAACAGATCCATTTATTAGTCATGCAATGGGTGAGAAGAAAGGGCATGAAGTAGAATTATTGGCTGCTGCATGTTCTCAGGTGGCTGAAAAGGACAGAATCGAGCATGTAAGGCCTTAAAAAATAATCAAATTACATTGTTTTACAGTGAAGCAGTTTTTGAATCAAGTATCAAGTATTTGTGTCTTCATCTTGACTGAATAAATCTTGACCAATATTCAATGATTGATACATCGTTCATAATTATACATAGTTTGCAGTATTGTCTTGTTATGGCATCCGTTGACCCATTGCCCAGACCCGTTGTCATAATCAGTGACTGTAATTTATGAACCTTACACAGTGAACAATGATTATTTCAGGAGTTGCATTCCCCTACATATTTATGTATACATGGAGAGACAACTCTGTACACTTGCTTTGGTTTTTGCTCAGATTGTTGATTTGGGAAGTGGTAAAGGCTATCTGGCAACCACTCTTGCTATGCAGTATGGATACAGTGTAATTGGCATTGACTCTGAGGAAAGCAATACACATGGTGCCTTGCAGCGAAAACAGAGGTAATAATTCAGCTCATTGGTCAAGGTTCAGGTCAGGGTTCAGTTTAGTTTGTATTGCTTGGTTGTAATATCTGAGCTAGTCAAGGGAAACCCACCTGGCCTCTAGTATTTTACCTGCTGATCAGAACACAGAGAGGAACTTTAGGGTTAACAATCTTGCCCAATAATTCTTAGCAGAGAATACAGCTAAGTATTCTGAATACAGCTGGAGTTGACCCAGAATGCCGCTGGAGTTGACCTTGAGTTGACCCAGGATGCAGCTGGGGTTGACCCAGGATGCAGCTGGAGTTGACCCAGGATCCAGCTGGTGTTGACCCAGGATCCAGCTGGAGTTGACCCAGGACCTCGTGATCTCATGAACCAAGACCTCATGATCTAGATTCTACAATCTTAACCACTTGACCATCTCCGCTCGCTTTTTATTATTAAATTTTTAATAAAATATTGTCTGAAGATATAATATATTGTCCCTATAATGATTCTATGCATCTGGATCAGCACCGACCTCAGCAAATTTAACGTTGTGTACAGTACTATCATTATCTTAAGAAATTTGTACACTGTCAAATTATCTAGATTAGAAAAACAGTACAACGGTTTAGTGAGGAGAGAGAAAGCGAAAGCCTGTACTGGTGGATCCGGTGATGTCAAAGATGGCAGTGGAAAATCTGGTATAGGGAGGAAAAAGCAGAATCAGACACTCCAAGGTGGGTTGTATGCTAAAGCTGTCAGACGAGGACTTTGCAAGTTGTTCTAAACGTGCTGGGTTTCAAACAAGTCATTACCTATTTTGCCATTACTAACAGTGATTTCGGTTGGCACTTGGCAATGTTGCGGTTGGCCAAAGCATTTTTGGACAGGTAGGCAAGCCAATTGTATGGTCTTTCCAACATTTTACTAAAATTTCAGGAATCATAATATTACTTCCAAGCATACTAACTTAAGGTGACAGCTGAACATTATTTTTCATATTCAAATATGAAAAACAGAGTCACTTTGAGAATTAAATAATCATAGCAGGTTTGTACTCTGCAAATTATCACATTTGTAATGTGGCTAACATGGTTCAAATGATTATGACTTGATTTGATGAATTTTAAATAAAAAAATTCATTGAATTTTAAATTAAAAAAAATTTCTTTGTTTCCTTCATTGATGAGCTGGCATGGTGAGCCTATGTCAACAGCGGGCAACTCATTAACATTTAAGTAGCAGAATGGTATCACTTTTGCCACTTCAGACTTTCGCCAATAACACGACAGGTTACATGTACATACAAAGAGGTGCGTTCGAGCCTTGCTTAT
>JAOQGN010038069.1:0-12937 GCA_027564295.1 Himantozoum antarcticum
CGCATACACCTCCTACTACAGGCAATGCAGTTTCTAATACCATCACCATACTAGAATGTTATTATATATTTGATGAACTTAAAGTTTTAACAAATATTTATTACATTATAATAAAACTACTTTTAAAATGAAACTAAAAGGAGTGGCTACTGGAGGGTTACAAGAACTATTTCATGAATAATTTTTAAATTTACAACCACTTTCTTTAGATTTATATGTAGATTGTATTAATACATCTGTTAATTATTTAAATGGTAAAATATCATCTCTTTTAACTTGCACACCTGTTGGGGAAACACTTATTGGTCAAATAAGTGTATATCAACCGTCTAACAATATATCTAAAAATATGTATGATGGTGACTTAGTGACTTAGAAATAACTTAAACATACCAATATTGGATGAATATGGAAATAAGTATCAAGGAAAATTTATTGCAGAGTTTTCCCTAAAAGCATAAAATATAAAATACTATATAAATGTGCACTGTAAGAGATAAATACAAAGACTGTACTATATATACACAGACTTTGCAATATATCAATCCAAATGCTAAAGCTCTTAACTCAATGTTTTATTTTGTTATGCCTACAAATTATATTATTGATGAGATTTTAGTAATACACAAAACTGTTAGAGATAAAACTATAACATTTAAATATTTTGTAGGTTAAAAGATATATCCTTTTCCTCAACAATCTGCTCTTACTGCTACATACAAAAAATAAATTATATTCAATGGAAATAAATGTAAAATTAGGTGGTATAGTACAGGTAATTATAGCAGGTGCTAAAAATTTGGACTTGGTCGTGTTTTACTAAGTAAATTAACTTTTATATTTTATTACAAAAATGGCGAGAATTGCCAAGATGGTAAGAGGCGCAATTGTTAATTCTATAGTTTTTACTGATAGAAACGCTTTATTATCGATGCTTGATAAAACAGATGCTCTAGAAGAGTCCAAAAGACATAATCCAGCGATTGAAAAATTAAATAAAGAACAATCCGAATACCATAATTATTAAACGTGTTAAAAATTAAGATTGGCTGCAAGCAGAAGTTTCTCGTAAACAAGAAGCGACAAGTGAAATATCCAGTGTTAATTCTGCATTTGTTACCCATAAAAAATGATTTAGTACAGCACCTGAAGTACCCCAACCATATTTACAAGCCCCAAAAATTTGATTATATGCTAGTAAATAACAACAAAAATACGAAAAAATGTTTATTGCCGAGCCGCAGCCGTTGGTGCAGCAATAACTTTAAATTGATAATTACTTATTTTTTGATTTTTACTAGGTTCATATAATAATACAGCTAGTGCAGATGCCACTACTAGCCACAGGTGAGACTTCATAAACTCAACTGTACTTTCAATCATATGCCAAAAAGATCTTAATGTAGGTGAGGTTGCATTATTGTTTTTATCTAAAAACCAATGTGCCAAATTTTGCAATTTTTTACTAACCATTTGACCTATGCCACTTTCAGCAATATCTTTTGGATCTGATGAATTTGGTATTATGGTATGTTTTTGTTTGGTTTATTTGCATCTTTATTTGTGACTGTAGTAGTTGTAGCACCTCCTGCAGTTTCAATTGCCTTTACTACGGCTTCAAATATACCTGCAAATAAACCACCAGCCAACACAGTGGAACCTATTATACCTAATACAATATTTCTCTGCCTTCTCATTTTATCTAAATAAGTTATGTCACTATTTAAATTACCTAAAACATCTTTTTGAGCAGAAATTACTTCCTGAAGTTGTCTCAATTTATCTATACCTCCATCTTCTTTTACAACTGTAGCATCTAATTTTTCGTATTCTTCAGTAGCAGTTATTATTTTTGCTTGAGTTACAGAAATATTCCCACCTCTCTCCGACAATGCTTTATCTAACGCAATTAAATCTCTCTCAGGGAATCTCTTAGAATATTTAGCATCAAATTCAGTTAGCTCTATATCATTTCTGCACTTTTTACTTCATAATAAGTAATACCTGCATTAGGGAGCCGTTACACTGCTCAGACAGTCAGTCTCAACCTCAGTCTCAATCTCCGTCTCCGAAATTGCATGTGCAACTTGCAACTTTTTAGATGCAGTTTGCTGTTTACACTGCGAAATCTTTGACTTCAGATCTTTGCTCAGCTCATTCATTTGACATGGGAAAATCCCAATCTGGGAATGTCCAATGAGTAATCATTATACACTGTACACTGTATATTAGTATAGGCGTGCTTTCCTGAGTGGAGATGTTTAGAACATCGCATGGTGGTTTCAAAGTGCATTTGTGTAAGAAAGATTTCCAGTTTGAAATAAATAAATTTTACTCACTAAAATATTTACCACGTGTGCCAAATCTTTGTATTGGTCAGAAAGCGCTGTTTTTATCTATTGGCTGAAAAACAATTTAATCTAGCACTGTGATAATTTCAGATATGAATTCATAACTGCTGATAGATTGTCAGCCGCTCACTGTGGCTTATGGACACTTGTCACTTAGCAGCGATATGTTCACTGCGGCTTATGGGAGTGAATGAGTTATAAAGCACTGGTAGTGGCGGCCATGGAAACTTAGTACATATAATGTCAACAAGATCTGTTCATAAATATTCTAGTGTGCAACAAAAATGGTAATAATAATATCACATGTAAACGATACATTTGTATTATGAAATAATGTTTTCCCCACAGTACCGGTTTCCGGATTAATTTTCGTGTTAATGAATTAGTTAATTGTTAGTAAAATTGGTAGTGTAAGGCACAAAATATCATTAATATGTCTTTGAGTTCATAATAGAGAGTTTGAGCATGGAGTTATCAACTCGATGCCATCATCAAATCGCGGTAGTCAGTCACTTGACAATCTTATTTGAATGACGCAGGACATTTCAGTCAGAAGTTGTCAGATCTAACATCTACCTTAATGCATTTGCACGGTGGAAAACTGTCAAGTTCATTCATGTCTACTAAGCTTTTTCGGAGAGCGTAACTCCGGAAAATTTCCTAAGGCAAGATGACAACTATGCTTGGCAAAGAAGGTTTGTATGGACCACCCAGTCAAAGAAAACACCATGAAGGGCACCGATGGCATTGAGCAGATAACTCCATGGCCAGACACTAATATATATGTAAACTGAGAGTAAATCTATTTGGTTGTTGCACTGGAACCATGTAATAGTTATTCTGCACATTCAGGGAGTCACATCTATTGTTTACGATCAATCAATCTATCTATCTATCTGTCTGCTGTCTGTCTGCTTGTCTGTCTGTCTGTCTATTTATCTACATCTCTTTCTACATGTCTCTCTGTTTGTCTACGTGTCAGAACCTGACATCATAGACCTACCTCTTTGCAGGAAGCGTCTCTAAGCAGAGAAACCCAACTCACTCCCCTGCTCCCAGAATGCCACCCCTTGAAAGTGGCAACCAGTGTAGAATGGCCATACCAGCCAGGCCACTTTCTAGCAGGATGCAATAGAGTGCAGGCCCGCCCAACTCCTGATAGACACTGGGTGCACTACCAATTTGTTAGGTTTAAGCATCTAGATGAATGCTTTCCCAACCTCACCAAAAGTAGATTAGAGGTGCCGGAATCACAAGGAGTAATGGCAGAAGATATAAGCCTCCCAGTTTTGGAATCATGCGGCTAGTGGTGCGATTCAGAGATATCCGGACTGAGGTGACATTTGTGATCAGTCATATTAGTGAGGACACTATCCTCGGTATGCACATCCTCACCACATACAAATAATCAATGGATTTCAGCCGACCTACCATTGCGTAATTGATCTGGACTCCAGTGTAAGGATAGAAAGGGGTGACATATCACCAGAAAAGTACAGGTTCTGCGCAAAATTACCATGCCTGCCAACCAAGATGTGAATCTCTGGTGCAGAGTTGCCTCATGTAATAAGTAGTGCCCAGTAGCACTAGTTGAGAGATGCATCTCTGAACTTCCCCTGGCAGCTAGATTAAATGATCCTGGGAGAGACGGTTGCATGATAGTTTGATAAATGAGCCCTATAAGGGAACCTGCAGAGTTGAAGTCAGGCACCACCATCGGAACCTCCACCAGAGTGAGTCAAGAGGACATTTACCCTCGGCAACTACCCCAGCAGCAGGCCACTCAACCCAATAACCACCTAATCCCAGTAATCTGCATCAGGCTCATTTTGGGCCGAGGGCGGTGAGGGGGCTGATGTATGGGCCTGGTGCCTTCTAGATTGGGGATGCTGTGTTCTGCAAAAGTGGTCCGTGCGACGTTTCCATCACCCGTCCTGCACACAGTGCCATATTTGTTGATCGAGAACTGGGCCAGTATTAATATTGCTGTTCAGCTTCATATCCACTCTGTCTGGCCTCGTTCAAGGCTCTCAAGTGATCAGGAATTCTCTGAGACACGTGAGCAAGCTTCAACTTGGGTGTTAGGTCTAGATCAACAATTTTGGCTTGGTCTGCTCATGTGACGGTTCCTAGGACCGCACAACACTTCAGCTCTACTGGCTGGCTTGTGGGGTTAATACACCATACCATCACCATCCAATGGGTCTTGGCTGGTTCAAGCTGGATGCTAGGGCAAGTGTGGGAAGAGTGCCTTCTATGAGGTCTTGGGGACAATAGTTGTGGGTGTTGATCCTACACCAGAGATTGACGTGGGCGAGTATGGTGAGACGGCGCAGAACCTGTATCTTAATGGACAATGGCCTCCTTGCATGGCGGTACAATGTATCTCATGATCGTCTATCACAATAGTGGCTTGCTGAAGTCCAGGAAGCACTAATGTGCCTTGAGGAAGAGCGTACACATGGATGGTATATCTTCATTGGTTTAACTGACCCCGAATAATACTTCCGTGCTTATATCCCTCAGCCTAATCACCTGCTGTATAATACCATAGAAGGGAAGATGGGTGCCATCAGCGATGACTCCATGTGACTCGCATACTTCTCCTCTTCTTCTGGTAGATTTGAGGAGACATTCAAAGAGGTGTTTAAAGAAGAAGTTTGTAGTTCAACCAGCATCCACTAAAAACTGGACTGGCCAACCTTCCACCCGACCTGGCAAGAAGTGACTGGAACTGTAAGGACACTCTACAGTGTTGGCCACTGTGATGGGTCAGTCGAGTGAGGAGTCGAGAACTTTTGGGGGGTTTGGGAACGTAGGTCGGAGTTGGCCCGAGTACACGGGGGAGGGTTCCTTCTTAAGGGTGTGTCCCTCTTCCTCTAGGGAAACATCTTGATACATGTTGTGGTTGTTAATGCGAAAGGTTTGGGGGGCATAGCAGAACATGCTCTCTTAGGTTTTGCCAAACCTCCGGGGTGGGGCCAATGGTTCACATTCTGCCCTATTGCAGTTAGTAGGTCAGTTTAATGCTGCGGTAGTCGGCTATGTTCGGACTTTTTGGAAGGTCTGGGCCTCCCGAAGGTGGGTGGATCTGGCACTCCTGTCAGAAGTGCCCGTCTATTATGCATCCCCACAGAGTGCGGATCACTTCTCTGAGTACCATCCATGGTCGACCTAGGTTTCCAGTTCTCTGATTTATCCGTAAGGGGTTAAATGACTTTCAGCAGCAGGTCGTTAGGTGACTCCGCAATTGGTTGTACTGGCAGGACTGGAGACTTGGTGTCCTCCTCCTCTATGACACAGACTCGTCCCAAGGGCATCCTAACTGGGGATTTGGTTAGTAGGTGTTCGATGCCTTCTCGGATTGCATTCCCTATATAGTGGTGGGCATTACAGTCTCGAAATGCCTTTTCAGATCTACATTATTGATGGTACATGTGAATATGTCCCGAGCCATTTGAAGTTGACATTCCTCTGGGAGGTTGGCACATGTGGAACCCACCAATTGCTCTATCTCTGCTGCATGCTCTTGCAACGACGGCTGCATCCACCTCTTCAGTTTGGTGAGGTTTGCTCGAGACACCTGGGTGATGATGCCAAAGCGAGCCCGGAGGGTGGACTGTATGCCAAGTAGGGTTGGAGTCCATCCACAGTCCCTAGCAGATCTCCTGAGTGCTTCTGTCAGGTGCAGGAATGCAGCCGGCAGCTCCCAAATATTAGTTTCTGCTACCTCCACGAAGGAGTGGTTGAAGTAGTCCACATTCACTTATCCTCAGTACTGAGGAGCCTTGAACCTGTCTCTTCACCCGTCCTATCTGGCTCAGTGTGCATCCTTTCTAATATGTCTTACAGGCAGTTGAGGTGTTCAACCTGTTTCTTCCGCCAACTTTGCTGCCTATGGGAGGCCATGTCCGAAGTTGAGGCAGGGGTAGAAGGGGGCAGGGGTAGCCGTCTTTGGTCTTAGCCTCCGCCAGCAATATTCTAATGCACGCACTATCTACTGGCGTTGGAGTAGCCAAGTTGCCGAGTTCCAGAAGGTGGGATTGTTCTATAGCCCACCACTGCCACCAATGTAATAGTCTACACCCACCTCATTGAGTAGGAGTGAACTGCTATGGATCCCTACCAACTTTCGTTGGAGGAGATCAACAAGAACTCCATTATTATTGTGCAACCCCTAGCCGGCATTGGGCCGGGCTAGATAACTTGTAGTGGTAACGTGGAAGTCGGGAACGAGGTGGCGGTTGTTTAATATTTAAGACGAGTGGGAGGACCTAGGGTTTGGTGCTAGCACAGTACATTACAAGAAAAAGATAGATAAGTATATCAACAACAGTGTATTAAGGTAAAAGGAGCAACTGCCGATTGAAAGGTGCAAGGTAAGGATGAGAGGTCTACCAATGGCGCAAGGCCATATATATAACCTAGCAAAACATGTAGGCATGCCTTCGGATGGAAAGCTGGAGAATGGCAGCCAGATTGATGGTCAGGTATTTACATATAGTTCAGAGACCACCAGCTGGCATATACAATAATAATAATACAACTACAAAGGGACGCCTGGCACTGCCAATATGTTGGTAATTATTAGTGTGTACCTCAGGTCCTTACCACGACTTGGGGAGGGTTGGGATGGTGAAACCATAACAAGATGTTTAGAAATAAAAACAGCATCACTATTTTAGTATAATGCGTGTAGGCTTGCTGTTACTTTTGATGATGTGATAAATCTTTGATATGTGACTTAAGAAATAAATAATTGATTTCCATTATTAAAGTACACGCAATCAACATATCAACGCCTTTACTACCGTGCCAGAATTTTCTTATTACAGTCTGTCAAATCTGAGCAGACTAGAAGTGTTGAATATATCACGCAACAAACTATCCAGTGCTCCTGATATCTTCACATCTCTAACATCACTTAGGGAGTTGTACATGGATAACAACATACTAGCAGATCTACCTGACAGGTTAGTATACACCACAATATAATGGAATACAGAACTACATGCAGAATGCTTTTACATTATTATTATTACTCTTTTCTCACCATTGTCTGCTTCCTATTATTTGCCGGTGCAATAATTATACAATGCATGAATGTAAGTTGATACATGCTAGTAATGGCAGCCAGATTATTTGTGTGCAGCAAGAGTTGTCATGGTATTAAATATAATGATTGCAAGATAATCCTTCTTATTACAGCCTATCACATCTGAGCAGACTAGAAACATTGGATATATCATGGAACAATCTATCCTCTGTTCCTGATATCTTCACATCCCTAACATCACTTAGGGAGCTGTACATGGATAATAACAAACTAACAGATCTACCTGACAGGTTAGTATACACTACACTATAATTGAATAAAGATCTAGAATGGGTTTATTATTATTCTCTTGTCACTATTGTCTGCTTCTTCTTATTTAACCGTGCTATAACTATATAATGCATGGATGTAAGTTGATGCAGTCATGCTAGTAATGGCAGCCAGACTATTTGTGTGCAACAAGAGTTTTCATGTCATGTAAAATAATTATTGAAAAATAAGCCTTCTTATTACAGCCTATCACATCTGAGCAGACTAGAGAGGTTGGATGTATCAAGGAACAATCTATCCTCTGTTCCTGATATCTTCACATCCCTGACATCACTTAGAGTGTTGTATATATCTGGTAACAAACTGACAGATTTACCTGAAAGGTTAGTACTCGTTTTGGCATAATTTATGCATACACTTTGTAAATTTTGCAAATAATAAATATATTTCATACGCCAACCAATAGGAGGCGGAACATAGGATTCAAACCCTTGACATACAAGCTTTGTACAGTCTCAGATCCCAAATAATCTCAGAGTAATTCAATAAGATAGGGACCACATCTAGTGGTTTGAGTTATTGCACTTTAGTTACTTCTTTGGTTAGTGTATGGAGTAAGTATGTCACATTATAAGATTCACAAAATTTGAAGTGTTGGAAACGGTGTGGAGCACCATGAGAGCGGGTGACAGGTACACCCCTATATGGAGATTGTGCATGGCTAAATCCTCATATTTTCAGGACATAGATGCCCTTGTCTGCAACCAGAAATAGGCAAATAGTGCTGGGTGCCTTGACTAGATGCAGTGCTATTGCACTTGTGGGGTCATCACCTTTTTTTCTCTAATTTGATGAGATGCAAGGGAAATTTTCGTTGAAGAAATAAAGCAAAAAGAGCGACCCACCATGCTGTGAGGTCACCACGATGCTGTGAGGTCACCGCCATGCTGTGAGGTCACCACCATGCTGTGAGGTCAACACCATGCTGTGAGGTCACCACCATGCTGTGGGGTCACCACCATGTTGTGAGGTCACCACTATGCTGTGAGGTCACAACCATGCTGTGAGGTCACCACCATGCTGTGAGGTCACCACCATGTTGTGAGGTCACCACCATGCTGTGAGCTCAGGGTAAGAGAGCGAATACCACATTACATGTAGATATCTGCAATTCGGATGTAACTCCATTTGGCAAATATTTTCTCCATTTGTCAAAATATTTGTAATTTATTTTCCACTTTCGAATTCCCTACAGTACTCATTGACCCCATATTTCATCCAATGAGAAGAAGAACCTATATGAAATATTGACCAATCGCTGAAGCGGAGTGAGCAAAACTTGACCCGTGAGTTGTTGACTAAAAATGCTGGCTTCTGATAGGTTGATGTCACAGGGTGTCAAAGTGAGCAGTGACGCACCAGAAGCGGTTGATCAGGTGCTAAGGGTACAAGGTCATATGTTTGATCATTTAGGTTAATGTTATTTGTGGAATGCGGCAATAGTAACACAATATTTAAGATTATTTAAGAACAAAAAATAATTTAGATTGAAAATAGATCTCGTGATACTTTTGGTAGGTTCCTGCTACACAATTCCTAATGGGGGTACCAAGGGCAACTCCTTGCTGAAGGGAGAGGCTATATCTATGTAGTATGCTGTATCCATCTTGACAAGTCCTAAAACACCGCTGCATAGCATTTCCCATTGCTCTCAATACCATCTAAGGTGCTATATAGGCCTAATGTTGCATATCTATTTTGATAAGAAAGAATGCGGCATAAAGCCCATGTAGCACCTTAGGTAGTGTTGGGAGCAATGTGAAATGCTACGTAGCACAGGTTTAGGACTTGTCAAGATGAATGTGAAGCATAAGGTCCATGGAGCACGTTAAGTAATGTTGGGAGCAATGGCAAATGAGTAGAGGAAAGTGGACAGTTTTGACTCACCTTTAAAGTACACGGGACCCCCAATGTGTTCCAATAGGAACACATTGGATTAAAGATAATTTTTCCCTATAATTAATAGCAAGACCTCTTTATAATCTACCTACCTTAAACCCAAGATATATAATATATAGCGAATAAATATTTGCATCCATTGATCCCAAATTGGTCCCTGCCAGGAACCATTTGGTAGAGAGTTAAAGAGATATTTTTCTTAAAATAAAGGAAAAGAGTAAGTATCTTTAATAGTACACGTGACTCCAAATTGGTTCCTGCCAGGAACCAATTGGCAGAGAGTTAATTAGATATTTTTTGTTTCAATAAAAGGGAAGCGTACAAAGGCAAGCATGACCCATTGAAATGTCCGGAGATTTCTGGGCATTACCAGCTCGTACGAGGTCCTTGACAGTGTAGTTATGTGTTTCCATTTTATTTTTAACAAGCATACACCATCGTGCCCATAGATATTTTCTACGGACAGATCTAAGAGTTCACCGGTGAACCCTCAAATTGCTATTGGGATAAAGACAACTTTTTTCCTATAATAAATGGAAACAAATATTTTTCACACAGTCAAGGACCTAAAGTCCTTGGCCAAACAGCGAGGTCTAACCGCCAACAAGCATCGTATAAGTCAAGAGCATATGGCCTACCATGCTTCAATGCGTGAGCATTATGCTGCTATGTGTAATTACCACACTCTTATGTATTATTACGTAGAGAGTCTCTGTGATGAGGATGACCTACCAGAACAGCCTGATCAACCGCCTGTAGTTGACATTACCAAACCAAAACACCTACTACGCAATCCACCAATATGAGAACTTGAGTCAACCAAGTCAGCACCAGAGCTAGATGTAAAAGCGAAATACACGCTGAATGACAGCGATCGTGATAGTGATTGCGATAGTGACAGCTATAGCGTGAGTGACAGTGACAGTGAGAGTCATAGTGACAGCGACCCACCACCAGTTAAGCCAAAACACCCACTACCCAAGGCCCCACCACCAGAGCCCGAACCAGAACTTACGTCAGAGCAAGAGTCTGAGCAAGAGCACTAACCAGAACATAAGTCAGAGTCAGATTTTGAGTAAAAGCCCGAACCAGAACCTAAGTCAGAGCAAGAGTCTGAGCAAGAGCCCGAACTAGAAGCCACGCCAAGGCATTGCACGAGGCTCCATCATCTCGATTCGGAATAAATACAGAAATATCAGGTGTGGTAAAAGGTCCCTGAGGATGCATGGAATTTACCTGACGATGGTACAAACCATGGATAGTATGCTGAAGCGTATAAAATGAGGTGATGCGTATATTAATCTCGGAACGCTTCAGCTTAAATACTACATTATTTGGGTAGTTGAATAGAGAATGCGTTTGCGTTAAGCACACACACACCTTAACCGTTACCGTGGACAGAGTTTGTAAAATCTAAAATCTGCCTAAACCGAAGTTATATGTTTAAATTGCGACAGTTAGCGAAATTGTTATATCCATACAAAAAGCTGCATGCTATAAGGATGTCCTATTACGAACCTTATGCTGACATAAAGGAGTCCCGCTGTATGTTGAACGATACTAACATGGGAACCTACTGGAAATAGTCTCTTTGCTATCTCACACAGATTTTATAATACCTGCTTGGGTATTAGAAAAACTTCTTTTTTCCCCTATGGTAAAGAGAGTAATGAAATAACAATGTTGAAAGCAAATAACTTCAACCCAAGCAACCTAGTGTAGAGGATATCACCTATGGGAAAAGGGTAAAGATGGAACAGAATTTTCACGACTACCAAATAGTTATAGATAAAAAAATGGTCAACTCGGTAAACTCTCTCTACTAACTCCACCGCTTACATGCAAGTATGGTATTAAATGCTCGGCCAAGGAAACGTGGACCGAGTACCAAATACCGCTAACTATGTATAGCAGTCCTCCAACGGTAGAAGAACTCGGGTCTGTCGAATCTCTAAATAGCATTAACGAAAGTATAAAAGTCCACCTACAGTAACAGCTACCCAATAAAATGGGTGCCATCGCCGACATGAAACTATTTTGGGTTAGTCCCAAAGACGAAAAAATGGCAAATCCTCTGATTTTTGCCAAACTCAACACAAAATATGTGTCTCCAATTGATTATAAAGGATACCCAACAAAATTACCAGTAATTATTTAACAGAGATCACGCTTACATAGATCCGGAAGAATACTTTAGAAAAGGTTGTATAGTTCACGTCGGCCTTGTACTAAAGCAAATGGCCATAAGCAAACTAACACCTCAGTACAAGTGCAAAGACGCTATCATTATGAACGATATGGTGGAAGAAACACACGTGTTTGACAATCTTCCTGAGAATGCTCCGGCCATATTAAGATTTAAGATGATGAAATGTGCTTTTGTATCTCTTGAGACATGTAAAAGTATATAATTTAAGATATGATGGATATTTCTTTGCTCCCATCGGGCTGGAATTTTAGCACTCTATCTGATACAACTACCGCGCAAGCTTCTGTGTTAGCTGGAGCGTTAGCTTTGAACTGCTCTTTTGCAGTGATATCAAAAATAGCATCCTTTTACATAAACTACAAACAATAGAAATATATTTTTGTAGTCAGAAGGAGTAATGCCTCTGTTGCTCACCAACTCGTCTGTGCTATAGTACTTGGAGTTGAATGCCGCGGCGTCGCCATACAATATACTGCATTGCTTTTTGGCAAAAAAGGAGTTATAATGTAACTCTGGATATCTCGTAGAATTTAGCGTTACATGGATGGTTTTTTTCTCCAAGGTTATCGAATAGCGCCGGATTTTGTTCTTGATTGACGGTTTTACCAGTTTGGAAGCCTATGATTATGTATTGCAGTTTCTCTGATAAAGTCTTGGCACTCAATCTCCATGTAAAGTCCCCCGTTTGGGGTACCGCGAATGTATCACATTGTCGTGCACGAAAACCTACATCTATGTGGTTTTTGTTTTCTATGGTTTTATACAACTGAAACTTTTCAGCATCAGCCAGATTCCTGTAAGGTATGAACCACGAAATTTTGCCGGTGGTGATTTTACTAGGGTCTGCATCATTATGTCTAAACATTTCATTGCCATTGAAATCTCTCCTCAACGTTAGCATGTGTTTAAACCGTAGATGAGTTTATCATAGTCATCGGCGAATATGTGTTTTAGTGAGATCTTAACTCTTTCACTACGGAGTTTATTTTTAGGTTTGACGTAGTTTATTTACCATATTTTGGTATGTCTCACTAATTGCTATATGGCAGGAGAACTAATGGACCTAAAGCTTAGAACCAAAACTGAAAACTG
>JAOQGN010038180.1:0-12937 GCA_027564295.1 Himantozoum antarcticum
TCAAGGAATTTTGCTAGGATTAACCGCAAAATATAGACTTAAATTCCTACTTCACTTTTCTAACGGGTCACACTCGATCCACCCCTAATAGATTCAACATCCAAGTCTACGATGTACCTACCACTCTTCCAATCTTAGTGCACGATGGAAGGGTTCAGCCCAAACGTATACTACTATTATAGCGGTGTAATGTTATGGCTTACTACTTTAATACCTGCTTGACTTACTACTGTACTACCTGCATACTTGCTTGATATTTAGCAAAAACTTGAATCTAATGATAGGAACAATGATGCTCAATAACAATTTGTGAAATAATTTATCTGCAAGTACTAACTATACCCTTCCTCCAAATTGATACCTAACCATGAACTATGACCATGGACCATGAATAGCTAGTCCTAGCAGAAGATTGTGCCCACTGGTTCACTTACAACAGAGTATAGGTGTAGGTATAAGTAAGGTGTGAAGTAAAGGTGTAAGTATACGTATAAATTGCAAGTATTCGGCAGAGTATCTACCCAGCTGGGCACTGACTAGATATACAGCAGTAAGTTCTGATAATTCCAATGGCTGACTAAGTAATAGCAAACAAAAATTGGTGAGCCTGCTTTTTAATAATGCAATAGTAGTATATTAGCGGCTTTCGAATCTCCTTTTGTACTAAGGTTTGGTACACCCTAGCCCGTGATAATTAGTAGTGATGTCGGGTGTGTAGGTAACATACCGTTACATAGATTTTGAACCTTTTGTCTTTTGTTAGGGGATTTTAGGGCTTAGGGTTTAAATCTTTGACTTTGTTAAATCAAACGATAATTTTAAGAAATCGCAAGTTTTAAGCAGACAATTCTTCCATCAATTCTTTGTACAGAAAAGAAAAAGAAAAGATGTGCAATATATGAGAAGTCTACTGCTGTGTAATGCGTGACAATGAGAAACTTACCTTCGTTTTGAGAGCGGTTACCTCGCAGAGCTCCTCACCAATCTCTTTCAGAGCAATGAGACTTCATGTTATTGGCTTTATGCAAAGCCTGTTTGTCCCCTTCCACATAGGTCACTGTGTTGTGTTTTTCCTTGTTGGTGATAGTTTTCCCATAGACAAAATTGCCAATAAGCTTGCTGGTGCTGACCAATAGAGCTAAGTTTGGTAACTCATCCCCGTCCCCTCATATCGCTAATCGAATCACCAAATGATCTGAACACCTCTCTGGGAATGTGCTCGATAAGATGGTGAACTCTGGATATTAGGAGTCCGTGAGACAGGTACCATTTGGCGACATCACTGACTAGAAGAATGTTCTTGCCAAATATACTTCTGATCAGTATTATCTGAGGTCTCTGTAGAAATGAGTTCTTCTCGGTAAACTCTCATGTGATCACAGATTCATTCGGGAAACTTCAAAGTTCTTATATTTGGAGCCATTTCTTCAAATATTTTCTCTAGCTGATTGGGAATAGAGATGTCACACTGTATCATTGACTACTCATATACAAGAACTATGTCATCTCTATAATTGACTACTCATTTGCTCTATACATTGGCCTAACCAGTGAACTGAAAAACAAATTATTAGCTACTCAATCTAAGGCCAGTAAGATAATTGGTAGACCTATAGACATTAAGCTAGAAGAACGGCAGCTTGTATTCCTCTCCAAATTCATACATTCTGTAGTAAATGATGACAAGCACCCTCTTAGACAGTTTGTCCATCTTTCTCTCCGATAACGAAACAAAAAAACCAATGCCATAAAACCCAAAGTCAAAACCTCAAGAGTTGTGAATTCCTTCTTTTATAGTGCACTATCTCTTTTTATAAATATATTTTAGTTTTTTTTTATGCACTAGTATATTGTTTCATATACGTTTTTCTTATAGTGTAACAGGACATTTTATCATTCATTTGTATGATACGATCTTAAGTGAATTAGTACAATACAATCTTTAGTGAATTAGTACAATACAATACAAAATGAGTGTATAATGCATAACAAATAAGTAGGCCTATAATGTGTATATTTATTAATATTATATATATATATATCTATTATTCATTTAGCAAATTTTTTCGAGGAACCCAGGGTCCTCCAAAAATTGGCTATGGTCCTGAAAAAGGACCTGGGTCCACCATTTGGGTATCCCTGGACCAGAGGTACGAGGTTGCCATGGGTAATTCACTATTTCCTTGCCTTGAATACAGATTTTTAGAGGTTATGTCCTTTAAAATATGCTTTCTTGTTCTGAGTACTTGTTAAATAAACGTTAAAATTTTAGAGCATTTGATAGTTTTTATTGTATTTTTACGGCTCTTTATTGCAGCGATTCTAGTGTATCAAATTCGACATCGTTTTATAGAAACCCAATGAAAACGCCTGATCCTCCGCCATAGCAATTGTATACAGATAATAATAATAATTAGTTCGGTTATATACCGCTTCATGACGCTGTCAGACAGCAACATATACGCGGTGAACATAACCTATTACCGCCTGGTCACTGGGTACAAGCACACTTCGGCAATCTTCGTCCTTTCAACCTCATATCAGTGAATATGACTCTACATTGCATAAAGCACTGGATGCCTTTCACAAACACCACACCGAAATCGGCTACTTGAATAAATAGTGGACGACCATGGGATTCAAATCCACAGCATTGCAATTGCAAATCTGTCATGCTAGTCTACTCGGCCATCTAATTACCTGCAACACAGGTGTACAGAGGACAACTGTAACTGGGAAGTCAATAAGTGCTTTCGGTATAGCTTTACGCAAGCTCCGGCCACTTTCTGAAAGTGACTTTCCTGGCGACTTACCGAATGCAATATGAGCGTGCACTTCATTAGAATTCAGGAGCCAAAATGCAACTTGCCTGACTTGAGGAAAATCCCGAAACAATTACAACTACTCCTATTCGTACTGTTTTTAAAAGTGCATATAACAGGGTTATTCCTGTTGTTAGTATATAGCGAGCAAAAGGGCTCGGATGCTGCAAACCATTTCCTGTCATTGCACGCTTGCATTCGGTTATCTACAGTGCAAGTTCATTTTGCTTTTCATGCTTTGCCCGCCATCTAGGACTGGTGAGTAGTTTTCCTTTTTACGCAGGCAGTTTCACATGTATTTTGGTTATATTATTATTATCAGCTCATTTTCATTCACTCACTGCACGCGCTTCCTAGAATGCGAAGCTATACCAAAAGTGTCTATTGTGTCCTTCACTGTGAGTTTATGTCCGCAATTGGAAATAATATGCTGGTAAATCAATGACCAATAAAGAGTTCCATATACCTCTAGAGACAGTGTGAATAAATCTCACATGTGTATTAGTAATCTAAACTTCTTAGAGCGTGTAAGCAAAGACTTGAGTACACAGCCAAGGGAAGCAAGTGAATGCTGCTATTGCGGCTGCGTAAAGTATGTCCATCTGCATCACTTATTTCTTATTGACGTCACTAGCCTAGAAAATAGGTGGGCTATCAGTTTGTTTTTTTAATTCACACAATACAAAGTTAACAGCTAAGCAATTTTAAATCAATGAATATAGTATGATGATTTGCATAATCTTGCATATTGTGAATGCTTGCAAATATAACACAATATTTAAAATTTATAAATAATAAGAAGATTATGCTCACAAAATTGCTTTAGAATTGAAGGGCTGTACACAGTCAGCTGTAAAATTGCTGATTTTGCCAGAGTCAGTGTCAATTCTAATTATTTTGTTGGTGTGTTTCAATTCAAACTTTACATTCTGACAATACTGTTCAAGAGTAGATATCCTTGTTTCAATAGTATGTTGGAATGCTGCAAACTGTATAATAATATATATATTTCATGCATTCTAGGGAGGTGCTGCCAGGTTAACATCCTTACACTGGTGTAAAGCTTTCTGCTAACCTCAGCAGTGACTGTAATGAATATATGACAACAATTAATTGCTGCTGAATAAATGCCACGGGTGGCAGCGTAGTTGGCAGATCCCATTAAAAACTCTTTTGTATTTAAATGAATGAAATAATTCACTGCCATGAAAGTTGCACAAATTAAACCTTTTGTAAATACTTATTTGTATTACTGTTATTATACGGTCTCATGATTACTTAATCATATGTTTTTCTAATAATGATTTCTTTAGTCCTGCTAAGACATAACAATGGCGATGTTAATTCTATTATGTTAGTTTAGTATGCTGTAGTATGCAAGGTATGGTAAATGATAGGATTGGCTAATCGCAGTGCTGCCGGTGCTGCCAAGTGTCAATCAGTTATCAAAAGTTTGCACAAAACAGCAGCAGAGTACATAAACTCTTGTAATAATCACTTGCTAATAGCATCTCGGTCATTGAAAACAAGCTGAAAAATGTTCACTATAATGTAATTTAAATGGATTTTAATATAATTATTTGAAAGGAATTATAATCACTATACGTATTCATGAGTGGATACATAATGTCAATCATGTAAATTAGAAAATTCCTCAATAAATTGTCGCTGCTGTTTATGTTATAATACAGCTATGCTATTCTAAACGGAGCAATCCGTACCGCCTTCTAACGAACACAACTAATTGTTAAATAATATAATAACAATAATAAATAATATAGCTCAAAGATTCGCTTGAAATCAGATTTGCTAAACAAAATTCAAACACCTTTATAAAAGAACCTACTGGAAGAAATTATTGGAGCCTATACCTATGGAAGAAATTATTGGTTGGAGCTAATTTCGCTAATGGAAAATTTGCCAAAAATTAATTGGCTAATATTTAATTCCTTTAAAACTTTTAGAGTTTTAGTAGTAAAATTTAAATGTTTTATGTAGAAAACAACACTTTGTGTGATCTTAAATTTTGCTAGTTCAAAATCCGCTGAAAATAAAGTCCACTAATTCAAGTTGATGGTGAGAATTCGCCAAAATTAAGTCCGCTAATAATTTCTTCCAGTAGGGTAGTTCAAATTGTGGAAACCATTGTAATCTCATCTAGGAATATATTTTTTAGTAGGTGCTTAATAAGATAAATGTGCACAAATCTTTCGTAAAAGCGTAAATATTTTTAAATAGCCCCAAATTGAATTGATATACAATTCCTTATTTACCTTGAAAATACATTGGCTGCAGTGCTATTATGCATAGCAGGCTCCTCA
The DNA here is from genome assembly GCA_027564295.1 of Himantozoum antarcticum. Lineage (NCBI taxonomy): Eukaryota > Metazoa > Bryozoa > Gymnolaemata > Cheilostomatida > Bugulidae > Himantozoum > Himantozoum antarcticum. The sequence goes on from JAOQGN010038180.1 coordinate 5,144, forward strand.
AAATATATTTCACTAGAATCTTTAATTATGCTTTTTACAGCAAATGAATAAAATAAACAAATATTTGTTTCATTATCTATAATAATAAATGGGTGTTGAGCTACTTTGACAAGCTTGAGTTCGTAAATCAGTAGCCCAAGTCTCTCGAACTGATCTAGCATTCAAGCTATAACGCACACTAACTGAAAGGAACTAAGACAGAGCGATGCCTTCCATTGACAATGTAATGTCCTTGTTTTTGTACTTACAAGAATTATGGGCTGCATAAAATAGGAATCTAATTACAATAACTATAAATATTTCAATTTTCTAAGAAAATTTGGACTCCTGCTATGTTCTAGTGGATGTTTATTCCTTTCCTGTGGGAACCAATCAAACCCTCGCTTGCTCATAATGACAGCTCTGTTCCAGTGTTAAGAGAGACTGTGGCATGCTAGTGTCATTAATCAGCCTGTACTCTCTTCACCAAGTCAAGCTGGCTGGCGTACAGTATAATTGTATGTAACATTGCATTCTTCAGATGCAATAGAAATGGTCAGAAATGCAAATAACATAAATATGCAAATATTATAAATATATGCTAGAATCTGAGCTGGGACCGAACCAAACCCTACCCTGGTTTCCAAGAGCTCTCAAGGCAAGGTACATGAAGATTAGGCTGACAAATCACTGCACAAACTTTCCAACTTAGAAAATTGTATTATTTTTATTATGACTAAATATTGCAAATTAGCATGTGGCCTAGTGCTGAGTTAGTATGCTCATAAGTGGCAGAAAATGAAGCAATGGGTCAATAGGATATTGACAATAATGCTCCGTGCTTGCCCGACGCCTTCCTTGACACACACCACTAAAAAATTCCCCTCAAATCGGATATGCTGTATTGCAAGTTTCTATTTCCAGTAGTCCATAGTTTGGTAGCCCCTCACTAATAATTATGGGTTTTTGATAGTTGATTGAGAGCTGGCAAGAGGCTATATTGGCATACTGGGAGATGATAACTCTCAAGTGATAGATTAGGATAGATTATAAAATTGACCAATATTGTGTACACGCCTGTGTAACATAATGTATAATACATGTATAATTAATAAAATGTATGGACTCAGGGGAGTAGGATGATGGAAAGGGGGAATGATGAAAGAGGGTGGTTATTCCCTGAAACTGCGCATGCCTTTTTGCAGTTTGTTGCAATATTATTTTATAGCAATTTTAATGTTGCACTAAAAGGTTACAGCCTGTGAACTACCACAGAGACCGGTTGAAATGGTAGCAGCCGACACTACATACACAGTGACTGCTGAGCGAGACAAAGTTGAAGAGGAGTCCTATCTAGACTCAAAAAGAGCATTTGCCTAGTATATTGCCTAGTTGCAAAATAAAATACCGGTTGTACACATTATATTATATAATGTATAATTATTTTCAATGCAAAAGGTACCATGGTATACAATGTCGTTAAGCCCATTTTTATGTATGTTTCTTCAATAGCATTTAAAAACACATGTATGAAATAGAATAATATTTTAATATAATTCATAAAAAAGAACAACAGATTATTTTTCCTATGCCATGTATTGGTAGTTATCTTGCCACTAGTTAAATGTACGGCATGCGGGGAAACAATAAGGGTCGATTAATAATGATAATAACAATGACAATGACAATGACAATGACAATGACAATAACAATAACAATAACAATAATAGTAATAGTAGTAGTATTAGTAGTAGTAATAATAATAATAATAGTAGTAATAATAATAATAGTAGTAGTAATAATAATAATAGTAGTAGTAGCAATGAAATAATGATAATAAAAATGTATTTGTTGGCCTATCATATACCTTTTTAATTGGTGGCTGGTTAGAATTCTCCTGGACCACACTGTGTGATATTGTAACTGTTTTCTTATGTTTTGTGTTGCTGCTGTGTTTTTGCTCCCTATTTAACAGGCCTCTTAAGCTTTAAACTTGTATGAGTATCAGAAGCTACGTGTGAAATGAAGAGCTCACCTTCACAACAGGATGGACGGGCTGGGATTCGAACCCGAGACCTTGAGGGCCATGAGCAAGAATCTAGCCACTGAGCCACTCTGTCACCCTGGCTCAGTGGACAGGGCGGCTCAGTGGTTCCACTCTAAGTTTGCCCCACCCTCTTAGAATGGAGGTGAACAGTCACAGACCCCTGGCAACTTGATGGAGAGGAGACCAGTAATAACTCTCGTTATAGGGAGCGGTATCCAGTCGGCATGCGCTGCAGGAGAAACTGTGATTATAGGAAGGAGGGCAAGAGGGCTGAGGTGACTCTGCCTAGGTGCGAGACAGAGCGGTCATAGTGGAGAGCCAACACAATGCATTATACAAGGTTAAAGTATAAGATAAGTAAGTGAACAGTTTAATAGTATATTTATATAAAAAGGGCAACCACCCGATAAGAGGTACAGAACAGAAGTGAGATAGCTACTCTCCGCGTAAAGGTACTTACATATTAAAGTGGACGCTGCTTTCAGTCACATGTGGCAGAAGGCGCCTAAAGGTGGTTACAAGCAACAGGACAGTCCTTCACTTATATTAGAGTCCAAGAAGGCCGCCCTGTCTATACAACAGTAAAAACTGATAACATGGATGGCCATGGATCATACCGCCAGTACGCTCAGTAATATAAGAATCAGGTTACTGTCACTGTCAGCCTCAGGTCACTGCCAGGGACCTGAAGAGGTGAGGGTAGCAAAATTATTAAAATATTATCATTAGTCCAGCGGCTAGCAGGAAATGCTTCTGCATGTACATAAGAAATACCTTCAAATGAAAGGTTAGGTCCCACTCCATCCTACATCATTTCAGTATAGCTTGTCCACCGCTGCAAGAACTGAGAGGTAAGCAGGTTAAACCACCCAGCCACTTGGACCCTGCTAAACAACTCATTGATGAATTATTGATGCAATAAAGATCAATATCCAAATAGCACAATGTTGTTATTTATACTGAATTTCAAAATTATATTTTGGAGTTTGATACATTACCAATATACATGTACTCAAATACTCAAACAGCATATAGAAAAGCAACAGAGAAATTTCGGTCAAGAGCAAAATGATTCATTGAGAAGGCAGTAACGAGAAATAAGGTGATAAAAAAACTTTTGTTTTCTAAGCAATAATGCGCAGTATGAGAAAGATTCTTAGTGAGTGACTTAGCTGAACTTGAATATAAATAACCAGTTTTTATGGGGTGTGTGGACTAAAGACCAATATATGTACCGCAGCAAGTGAAGCTACATGTATGTTGGTCAAACTTATTATTTCTTTCAGTGAGTATGTATGCACCCAGAAAATTATGTCATCAAAAGAATGGAGTGTACATGGCTGAGTCCATTAGCTTTTAATTTAATAACAAAACTAACAGAAAACAATTTTATAACCAGATGAATGAATTGTTGATGGCTTGTGCACCTCCCCTTACTGAGTTGAATAAATTGTAGTTCCTTAATAATTGGGTAGCTATTCATTAATGACTGCTTGTTAGCATGAATAATTGATTGAATAAAGTTCATTATAAGGTATTGATATTGCAGCTGTATCCGCTATGGGCTGATATTTTCCATAGAAGGCATGTATAGCTGTAGACTTGACTGGCTGCCATACTGACGTTCTACTGTGCTGCCGTGTATACCAGTGGTCATAAGAGAGTTGTTGAAATACTTGCTGCAAGAATATTGCCTTGAGCCTGCTGATTTTATCATACTGCTAACTATGCTGTTATATAACCACATGCCGAATAGCCAATCAACTGCACTCTTATAACTACGCTTCTCTGGACAACAGTTCTCTCACAGAATAAGCTATACTGTTACAACTGCACTGCTAGCGACTTTCATAGTGGTTAAACTTGCAAGTTCGGTTTCATCTTTGATAACCACAACCTATAGAATAATGTAACCATTGGTGCTTTTCAATGGAGAAGATTAACTTTACTTTGCTGTTTGTGGCAGTTGCGGTACTATTTAAAGGGACTGGGTAAGTAAGAAATTACATTCTGGATAGTATGTTTTATCATTACGCCGACCAATACCATTGATAATCAGTTTTCAACATATTTTTATTGTTGGAGATTTCATTGTGCATTAAAGTTGCTATAGTAATGGGGAAAATAGTAACACTCGTATACTGAGACTTGAATTCAGGCCTTTGGTAGCACAGTGCCTAGCACAGTCTCGGTCAGTTGAGTCACAGTTTACGACTGTTACTATCTTACCGTAGCAAATGATAAAGTATATAATAATAATTATAGCATTCAATATCTCTAGAATATAGCTAGAGATAGCTTTTGGGTCTGTTGCATAGCAAGAAAATAGTCATAATTCCCATAATAATATGGTCATACTACTGTGCACAAATATGGAGGTCATATTGGTTGTTTATCATGTCTTTTTCTTTTCCATCGATGCATATACAGCGTTTGCGAAGGGAACGTGATCAGTTTTCCTTCTCTTTGCATCGGTATTATATCGTAAGTAAATTGTCTAAAACACTTTGACATACATTCATTCATATGTATGATGCATTCTAAGTTTGAATTAAATATAGTGTAGAGAAGGTTCAGATGCTACAAATCACTAGCCTTAGTTATATACAGTTTATCACTAAAGCGTTAAGCATAACTAAAGTTAGCAGTCCCACTGATTGTTGGTTTGAGTGGACTAAGAACTCTAGCTAGGTCGTACAACACGCAATTTGTCACCATACCGCCAACTTAGCCTAACTGCTTAGGCCACTCCGGGTGGGGGTAGGCTTCATCCCACCTCAGCGTGACTCAGAAGTTGCCTAACCTTTGCTGCTCCGTGTTTTCATGCATGCCTAGCTACAACGACATTAGTTTACTAGTCGCACTTATATAGAAGTCAATTTGTCTGCAGCTATAAAGTTGTTTTTTTTATTGCTAACATGGCCCAACATATAAGTAGTAGTGAAGGGAATTTATTTCAAAAAGTATCAAACTTGTAGATATAATCGCAAATGGATGTCACTTCAAGGAATGAGTGCTTGTGATGATGAAAGTTTGGGCTTCGGGGGTGGAGTATGATGAAATAATTATATCACTCTGTAAAACTTCCTAAATCGGTTTGGTTCGAGTCCTTTTAGGACTTAAGTGGTAATCCAATAGCGGAGCTCGTCAAGAGACACCCACCTGATCTCCGGTATTTTACTTGCTAATCAGAGCGCAGGCAGCAAATTTTAGGTTAAGAATTCAGCAAAGAAATTTTTGGAGAGAAATATTTTGTTGACTGCAGTGAGAATCAAATCCAGGATCCTCCAGCGAGGTGTTGCGATCTTGACCACTTAGCTATCCTGCTCCTAGTCCAAGAATTTGGACGAGAGTTCTCTTCCCTTCTTTTTTTTTCCTGCGATTCTCCTTCTCCCTCCCGGGAGACAAGTCCCCTCCCGAGAGAAATAGGGGACAAGAAATACTCGCGTCTACATTCTTATCCTACTCGCTATCTTTCCTGTACCTCTACTGTATTCATTTCAGATTTTCCACTGAAACTAGCATTGGATGTCTTACAGCCTCCCTCTCGCTGTAAAATGCAACTCGGTCTAAGGTCTTAAGAACTAATAGATATTGGTGGGGACCTCCACTTGTCATGCCATGAAACCACAGATGCATTTTGGCGGGTCATGGGACTGACAGTTCATAGTAGATTGTGTCGGGTTTAGTGGTCAGGTCTTTTGTAAGACAGTATGTTGTCAGAACATGCGGAGTCCCAAAGCTCTGTTAAACAATGTGCGGAATAACCAAATGAGTAAATGAGTAAGAAAAACCACATGATAGGCTGGGCATTACTTTAGCTGTATCAGTTATGCTTACCTAAAAAAGCTTACTGGTGACTTCAACGTGTGGTTGCTTCACAAACTGTTGCTATTGACATCACCAATAACTTCTAAATGATCATTTTATTCAATGTAATTGCAAGCAAAAATTTTTGTCATTGTCTCACCTAAATATGCATCATCAGTTCGTATCTTCAGTGCTTAGAATATCACTGGTTGTCAGTGAATCATCTGACAGCATACCAGTGTCCGGTATGCTGTTGCTGTAATGCTTGACATCCGAAATGCTTAGCAGTTGAAATACTCGAAAGTGGAGCTAGACGATGATAATATTGATACTCTACATCTTAATTACAAAATGCCAGACTCATCTCGGTGCCACACCATCATGAATATGGAGAGCCGTTCCACTACATTCACCAAGTCTACATCGACATAATTGTATCTAACTGGCACAGCAACTTTACAATTTAGATGTGGGTTAGAAACGTTCACAGCATCATTGTGATAGTAAAACTATGCTATATAAAAGTGTTGACAACATTCGTAGTGTCAATGCAATACTACTCAGTGCAACTTGTAACACTATCTTAGAATAATACCCTAATATATGAAGTAACCGCACAATTACATAGAAAATCTACACTGAGTTTCCAGGAGTTGCAGTTGAAGGCAGATAAATTGTAATTAAATAAAGTGTCGTATCATTATAGATTTCCACCACTGTACTGAATAGCATCTGTATGCATAAGCATAGACGTAATTATTGGCAGGTTTTTGTATAGCTTATCACGACACTTTAGATGTCAAGTGGCAGCATTACCGTCTAAAATGTGCTACTGAAATACCAAGCATCATATTGAACTTGGAATTATTAGCCAAAGTATCAAAACTATTATTACAATGAAGCCTAAAACTGTGATTAAAGTGCAGTTCTCTGTACTTTAACACTAATTTAGTCGTTGTGACTTGATTCTATTGCTGTGTAATTCACAGCGATGGCATGGCAAATGAATATTTCGGAAGCCGGAGCCCGGAAGCCATATTTTCTTTGGGGTGTTTTCCCTCTACATAGCAGAAAAGTAGGAAGTTTTAAAATATCAGTCGATATAGGCATTGCTAAATGTGCAGCCATTAAATTTGGAATTTATGTCACACTAGCTGTGCATCTCTGCCCAGCTAGTGTGGCATCTCTGCCCAGCTAGTGTGGCATCTCTGCCCAGCTAGTGTGACATAAACCATTCTCAGCAGATAGTAAGCTATGTGCACTAACTGCACTAGCAGAGTGTTGCTGTTGCCACCTCACGCTTACCAAAATATAGATTGCACATCACTGATGCCGATGTAGATCACCGATGCTGATGATGCTTAGATTGCCAAACATTATAATTTTTTATCTCACTATTATAATTGCAAGAAATCACGTAATATCGACTATTGCTTGTTCACAGCACAGAGCCAATTCATCATTTCCGTATATACATCTGTTGTTATCACATACACACAAGCTCATGCACATGCACAAGCTCATGCACAAGCTCATGCACATGCACACGCACATGCACACGCACATGACACATGCACATGACACATGCACATGCATGCACATGACACATTCTGCATGCACATGACACATGCACATGCACATGCACATGACACACCCAAGCTTTTGCATGTGTATAGCAGTTATAGCAAAGATATCCAATTGAAGCTTGCTAATCCCTTATTAATTTACCTAGCAGCAGGGAATAGAAATCCTTGACAGGATGTAAGTTCTTAGCCTTTTAGGTCAAATTGCGGTGGGTCGACGGAGGGTGAGGGGCAGTGGGTCGACAGAGGTGGGGGCAGTGGGTCGGCGGAGGGCATGTGGGCGGTGGGTCGACGGAGGGCGGCCGTGGGTCGACGGTGGGGGGGGGGGGGGGGTGACGGGGGGGGGGGGCGGGGGGTCCGCGGGGGGGGGGGGGG
>JAOQGN010038291.1:0-12937 GCA_027564295.1 Himantozoum antarcticum
AGACGTTTTGAATCCAAAGATATCTGCTGATGTGTAGATATTTGAATGTTCATGTTAAGCCCCCAGATGCACAAAGGTTTTATTGCAACTTAAATACCAATAGTGTTTATGTAATGTGCATAGATTTTCCCAATCCTCAAAAAACCGTAAGTGTGTTTCTGCAAAATTCTACAAACGCAGTGGCTGAATTTTTTTGCCTGGTAAAAATATGCACTCTATTAACCATATCGCTCACAATCTAACGATTGTTTCGCGGGGATAATCCAAAGCCACCTAACAAGTAGAAGGCAGAGGCTCAAAGTACATCAACACACCTCAAAGCTACAACCCATCACTGTTGGCACTCCACAAAGTACCGCTTCTTGGACCAATACTATGGCTCACCTACATCGACATGTCGAACACTAGGTGTCACATCATCAAATATGACCATGACTTGACATTAAACATTGGTCATTCAAAATTGACAGTACAAAATAATTGCAGGTAAATCTAAACAAAATTATTAACAGGTGTATAGAATCCAATATGATTCTTAACGCCAAAATCGGGATATATGAACATTAGTCCAATGAAGTACACCACAAACCACCAGTCACTCAAGACAGGGAACCATGATATGCCTGAGGTCAGCTAATGCAAATTCTTAGGAGTCACAGTTGAAAACATCTAAAATTTAATGCTCATCTAGAGACAATCCTAAACAAAGCACAAAAGAGGGTCCATATCATATTGAAGATGAAGCGCATGGGATTGAGGAAACATGACCCACTCGGCTATTGCAACACCATCATAGAACCAGTTATTAGATAGTTATGCTTCGCCAGCTTGGTCAGCAAAGCTTCTATTCAGCAAATTCAACTGGAGAAGCCTGTGGTGAAAATCGTCTGTCCTGATGTTGAAAGGCACGCTGAGCACTATGATGCTGCTGCAACCAATTGTTCCAATAATGGCTAAACTCGAGGAGCTCAATACCAATTATTTTTGTAAAATTTAGCACAGTGAAAACCATCCACTGAAATTCTTGCTATGAACAATGGAATCAGATAGTCACTCCACTAGACAAAAACAAACAATCAGATACAAATTAAATCGCTCAGAAATGCGGAGTAAATCCTTTTAGTCAGCGAAGCTTTTAAAGGTAATGCAGCATGATCCTTTCCCACATCTTTGCTCATAACCATGTTGATACAGTATAATGATGCATGTAAATGTATTTTGTATTTTTGTTTTACCTATGTATAATTTTGATAACGCGCAGTGTATATCACTATGATAGCTCCATATTGTACTGTACAGCTTTCTGACTGGATTGTTGAGGTCTAATGAAAGTTAAAACATAGCATATTATTTTTAAATTACTAGATTATTATAAATCATTAGATCATTGAAAAGGCAAAGTAACAGAATATATGAGTACAATGAGTAGTATATGAGTACATATAACATATATACAATGTATGAGTATATGAGTACATATAACATATTACATGTTGGGCTTCTAATAGATTTAATGAAAATCCTTCCATTTAGATTGCAAGATGCATTGAAAGAGTCATTAATAATATGACTCTCTCTTATTAATTGTGTTTGAAAGTTTAAATTCTGAATGTAATGTATATAAATGTACATGTGCTTTACTAATGTATTTATGCTCACCATTTTTAGATGGGAAGATTTTAGATGAGTGGAAATGCATTACGATATAAATGTAACTCGGGAAAATGTTCAGTAGAAATACAATTCATTAAGATTATGTTTGTCATGTAGATGTGGTTCATTTATGAACTTGATTCAAAAGTTCTTAAAAGTGCTCATAAGTAATGAGTACTTCTGGAGAGTTGTCTGGTGTTTGTGTCTGGTGTCTGTCTGGAGAGTTATCTGGTGTCTGTCTGGAGAGTTCTCTGGTGTTTGTGTCTGGTGTCTGTCTGGAGAGTTCTCTGGTGTTTGTGACTTTAAGTTTGGGAGTGCAAAGTTGTGAAAAACATTCTAAAGATGTCAGACATTTCTATGAAGTTCTCGGACACAAATACTAGATGTATATTATGAGCAAGTTCTGATAATTTTCTGGAGATTTCTGCAGCCGTCCTCAAAATCTCTGAGAAGCCTTTGAAAGCTTGCAATTTGGAAGTCCGTAGAGGCCATAAGGCATCTTTGCATTTCTAGGTAATTATTATCAGCACTCCTGTACAAATTTGAAGGCCAAGTTATGGGTCTCTAAGGGGCTACTAAAAGTCTGTTCGCAGCCTTTGGAAAGCTTCAGTAACTAGCAATATCTAGACTGCTGATCAATGGGGATTCAAAAATGTGATAAAAGTTTGCTTTTAGTTTGAAAAATTCCTTAATCGAAGTATAAAAACATGTTGTATGTTACCAATGGGCGATTCGCAGATTAATTACAACATTGCAAAGCTAAGAATATAGCATAAGGCAGGTATACAAATATGATACACTGTGCATGACTTGCCCAGGTAAGCGGTAAGTAACCGTAGGCTGAGAACAATGACAATATAGTCTATGATGTGTATATAAATATGGTGGGTACTATGCTATATACAATATATCAATGGAGAAGGAATGTGAGTTCAACCGACAATAATATTTTCAAAGTCTTCTCACCTTTCACTGCGCGTATAGATATGTTTCTAGAAGGATTCAAAGTGCCACCATCTATCTTATCAGTGCCTTGGCAGCGGAGTATCCCTGCAACGGGCTGCTGTGCAATGGCGATGCTCATAGTGATTGCAAAGTTTTCGAGTCTAGTTGCTACAGCACAGTGATTATCATCTGTCTCGGTAATTTTACCACCGGTGATGATAACACCATCATTAAAGCCATTTTTCCGGAATGAATACCGACATCCGATAGCTCCCCATATGTTCTTATGATATGCCACATACAGTTGGCTAATTTGATTAAACCCAGATGCTGTACATGTCACTTTAATAGGAACATTCAGATAGAAATCTGGAGAACCCAGTGATGTATGGTTCATCTCTACCTTAGGGGCACCTGTAAGTACATTACATATCATTCAATCCGAAGCTTAATGTGGTTTTGTGTATTTAGTGTGCATAAACAGTTAAACACATACAGTATACCACACAGTCTCTTTTGGTGTCAAAACTGGGGTTATTGTGGTAGTACCTGTAGGTCAGCAGTGGAATGTTATTGAGGTAGTACCTGTCGGTCAGTGGAGTGTTATTGAGGTAGTACCTGTAGGTCAGCAGTGGAATGTTATTGAGGTAGTACCTGTAGGTCAGTGGAGTGTTATTGAGGTAGTACCTGTAGGTCAGTGGAATGTTTTTTGTACTGAACTTATTTAATAATGGGGTTGCTTTATACAGACCAGCACCAACTTTTGCATCAATGACACAGACCAATGGGCAGGCTAGAGCTCGAGGAACTTTATTAATATATCTATTCATTAACAAATATTTTTATGCACTGCATTCCGTTGAAACAGGTAACCTAATGAGTAACGTAAGGAGTGGAAGCATGGGTCTGATGCTAGGTTATGTAGGTACCATGACTCACATACAAGTCTACCTGCATGCATCATGGCAGTACATGAAAATACATGTGCACGGTCAAACACTAGGTGTAACAATGTGATTATCATGGCACTGCATGCATTGTATTGCGTGCATTATATGTATTGTATGCAGTGAATGCATTGCATGCACCACATGCATCCCATGCATCGTGTTGCATCGAGTGGCATCGAGTGGCATTGCGTGGCAGTGCATGGCATCGCGTTGCATCACACAGCATCTTGTTGCATCACACTGCATCTTGTTGCATTGCATTTTTCCATATCATACATGTGTATATTGTATTTATTGCTGTCTCAAGAATTCAAAATATATTTTCCGCTCCCACTCTATAAAATTGTAAAATGAATGTTTAGTAAAAACCCCAAAACAGAGTAGATTAAAATAAAGTAAAAGTAATATAGTAGTAAAGTAATATAGAGTAAAATTATATAGGAGTAGGAATGTAAAACAGGACTGAGGTTGAGCAGAACTTGGGTTGCAGAGTGTAATGCAAAAAAAATTAAAAACATGTTGCTATGATTTTCACTGGAGACTTCAGCTACTTAAGGCTGTTTGACAGTAATTTAAAGGAATGAATAGTCAGCAGGTGCTCTCAGACACTGACTGAGAGGATTACATGACCTAATTATTGAGTACGTGATCTTTATGTATAGATATATTTTAGATGTGTTGTAGATCTAGGGATGAGGAGTCTGAAGATTATGCAACTTAGAGAGTAGAGATAGCTCAATGGGATGAGGACACTGACATCACACAGGTGGGCAAGTTACCCATAGTTGTGTTTCAAGTTGTGAAAATTGTAAAGAATCAAGTGATTGAGGTACAGGCCGTTCTATCACTGTTAAGAGCATTTGGGAAAGGTTCTGAAACTGAACTTAGGCCCTAAACCGAGAGCAAATCGAGTGCCATATATGGCAGCCTTGGCTCCGGCCGCATCATTATTCACTTGTGAGATACAAATTGATCATAGAAACAAAATCAATATCTTAAACAAATAAAATTGATTTATAAATATGTCAATACATTAACAGGTGTGTAAGTCAATAATTCATGTCCGGGTGGCACAGCTGGTAGGCTAGCACTTCTAACCCAAGAGTTGGTGGCCTTGGCCTTGGCCTTGGCCTTGGCCTTGACCACAATATTTTTCATTTGCGAGACACATATTTTTAACAACAAAATATAAATCTAAAACACAAAAGTTGTTCTATAGATCTATAGAGCTACAGAGCTTTGCTCTATTTATAGATCGTCCTGTAGATAATTTTGTGCTGAATTTAATAAATTGGTGAAAGTTTCGAGTGTCTAGGTCTAGTGGTCGTACGAATTCCCAAATATCAACTTCACATGCATTGTTAGCACTAGAAACGTACTAACAACCTACCACTGTAAGATAATTCTTATACTTACCATAAACACTGGATATTAATATACTCCAGATCACCAGATACCCCAGCATCCTCATTCTACAAATAACATTGTGCAAATTACTTTAGGTATGATCCCAAACTGTGCAGCAGGTACTACAACTATACAGCAGGTACTACTACTATGCAGCAGGTACTACAACTATGCAGTAGGTACTACAACTATGCAGCAGGTACTACAGCTATGCAGCAGGCTCTGCAACTATAGAGCAGGTACTACAACTATGCGCAAGTACTACAATTATGCAGCAGGTACTACAACTATGCAGCAGGTACTACAACTATGCAGCAGGTGCTACGACTATGCAGCAGGTACTACAACTATGCAGCAGGTACTACAACTATGCAACAGGTACTACAACTATGTAGCAGGTGCTACAACTATGCAGCAGGTGCTACAACTATGCAGCAGGTACTACAACTATACAGCAGGTACTACAACTATGTAGCAGGTACTACAACTATGCAGCAGGTACTACAACTATGCAGCAGGTACTATAAGGTTGAAACTCTAGGGTTAATGCCAATGGATTTTCCTGTACATAATGCAGAAAACGGTCCAGATAACATGTAGTACTGATGATGAATATCTGGAATTGAATCTCTGATCAAGTGCTGGAAGTTTGGCCTACTTTTAGACTAATTTGGGCTGAGTATTACGAACTTGAGGCGGCGGTCAGCTGGGACTATCCGACCCTCTACAAGTTGTGGAGTAGTGAAAGTGGCTGCACAGCTTATTTTCCAGCTGAATATTATTTTTGAATGGAGCACAGTTCCTTAGAATTGATAGCTATGTGTGAACCACAATCACTTAATATGTTGCAACTCAAAGGAACTGGCAGACATGGGAATCAAACATGAGTCAGCTGCGCGATGTCTGAGTCCTCATCCCACTGAGCTAATCCTGATCTCAAAATGTAAATATAGATAAATAGAAATACATATTAACTTTGATATATGAATATATACATTAATATTGCACGAACGCTGTGGCATTTAGAAATAATGAAAGCAGCCATTGCCACCCAATGACTGCAGCTCATGCGTGAAAAACATGGCTTGAGATGTTAGACATGCCAATCTACGTCCACATTACGCAGCCTGAACAGCAGGTTGAACTTTGAAATGAACTCTTGTCTGAGGACACGGTTCTGGTATTTGTTAGGTGCTCTGGTTAGGAAGGAAGACACAGTTTTTGGAATAAATATACCTTCTTCTTTAGTGTTAATGAAATGTCATGTAAATGACATAAATAAATCACTAGATCAGTTTTACTGTACTCAAAAATATTAGGAAACTAAACGCAAATGCATGATATTATTGCAACCTCCAAGAATTAAATGAACTGCAAAATTGTTGCGGTACGGCATTGCGCAATTCAATTAACAAGTGAAACTTTTACTTCAGCTTTCAGAACTCTGAAATTGTTTGATTAGGTCTGCACATGTCTGATATCCTCACAGGTGTTTAGACAACTGCTCTAGCTATCTGAAGATATATTTGCTGGGCTGGAGATATCAGGAAGTCTGGGAAAATTTAGCCAGAGCAGATACGACATCTTACGACCTTTCAGTACGACAGATGTATGCTCCTTGACCTTCTAGCAAAACTCTAAGCTCAGGAACTTGTCAGATGTGAATCGATTCAATTTTTAATGAATTCTTCCGAAGATGGCATGCACTATGAATATAATTATTATTTTGCCCCCATTTCTCCCTGTATACTGGTATGGATGTGCAATTTATGCATCTTGATTGTGTAGGCAACTGCCAGCCTTCCAGTTGCACTAGTAAATGCCTACACCCTGATTAGTAGAGGACAGATAACTTCCCCAGATGATAGAAGCACCTTATATGCTGGCTGCAGATGTATCCTACAGACGTAGACAGCTGCCTTCTATTATCTGGCCAAGATCCAAGTTTCCTGTTGCTGAGAATATAGGGAGGCTGGACCATCCAGTGGCATTGCTATAACATTATCTACTTTACCTGCTTAACTTAGCTTTATTGTACTGCAATGCATACCCTATATATGGACACAAGCTACTACTGACACTTAAGCCCTTAATGGACCAGCTGCCTTACATAGTAATGTTGTCATATCCCAGAATGCTTCAGTCTTTGTGTTCCTGTCAGAGTAGATACATGCTTGAATTGACATACAGTGTATTTATATCTACTCACCTTCCTCTACCGCTGTTGTCTATCTCCAAGGGGCTAAATAAACTTCCTACCAAAGATTTGGAGGCTCCACCAGAGAAGTCTGGTGTTACTTGTATTGTCATTATTGCTTCAGTAGGCCATTATTGCTTCAGTAGGCCATTAATGCTACAAGTTGCTGCAGGCAGTGAAGGAAGTAAATGCACTCACTCCTAACATATGGAGCAAAGTTCATTTCAATACTTACAGTTCACAACAGTGTACAGATATAATGGATATCTAAATGTAGATGTGTATACTATAGATGTAGATACATGTATGTGGACAGTGTTGATGTGGTGTAATTATGTGTAGATGCATGTAATAGATGTTCCTCTAATGTGGAAAGCTCTGAACTTCCTTATGTCACATTTCATTTCCCTGTCTGACTGTTGTATTAGTTGTCCTGTATTGTTTGTAAGTGAGTTTATAGTTAGCCTAGTTTATTTTCGTAATGGTTAGCAAGTAGTGCCTATCTAACTATAATGTTAAATTTCAACACATCATATAATACCATACAACTATTGCTCAATCAGCATCCAACAAAAACCAAGTTAACATGACAATTGATAGCACTTTACTTGTTATTGTATCTTTGTGCCCTCTGCATACCCTTTGGTATTAGGTATACTATCTGCATTGTAAACATATTATTTGAATAAGTAACTCAGGCAATTAAATAGACACTGACAATACTTTAATTAACCTGTGCCCCACTGCATCTGCTTCTCTATAGCTAAGGAGCTATTTTATGTAACCCCTACGTTTAGATAAAATAGCACTCAATAAAGAGCAAATGGGTCTTGACAAGGAAGTTGAATTCATTATACACGGCAGCGAGCTTTAGAACAAGCTGCTTAAGGCTAACACAGCTGTACTCAATCATTCTCTATTGCTCCAGTGCTCTATTGCCCCAGTGATCTATTGTCCAGTGCTCCATTTCACCACTATTCCATTGCCCTACTGCTCCATTTTCATACTGCCTATGCTGCAGTTCCCTGCAGCATAGGCAGTATGCAGTTCCCCGCAGCATATGCAGGGCCCATATTCTGCAGTGTCCCAGTGCTCCCTTGCTCCAGTTCTCTATTCACCCAGAACTGCTTAGATTCCCATGCTCATCATCCTCTGAGCCCAAGTGCATCAGAGCTTAAACGAAATAAATGGCAAAAAATGTTTTTCAAACAGGCAACTCACTGTGACCTTATGAAGTCTAATTTTCTGCTCTTCTTTGCTATGTTGATAGGCCTGTGAATGCAAAGCATATATTTGCTTGTATTAAGTGTTTATGTAATATAGCGTTCAAAATTCACTTGAATGGCATTTAATATGAACAAGTTTTGATCGTCGTCTTTGCTGGCGAAATACACCTAAATGTCATATTCATAAATAGCCAATTCATAGGCATCTACTGAGCAGCAAAATACACTAATGACAGAGAGTAGATTTGCAATAATGCAGTAATTCAATACTAGTGCATGTAATTTGCATTGCAGCCTCAATGTACATGTGCTAGTGGCAGCTAATATTGAGTGTTACTATATTTGTGTTGTGTCCCGGTGCAGCAGCGTTAGTGTACTCTGATAGATTTCTTATCGTACAGCTACTACTGTATTTTATCAACGTATAACTTCTGCCACCTTCTCTTCATTATATTACATGAGTGTAAATCTGATTTCCGGACATTTTGTATTTCTGGTCCCTTAAGATCATAGAAATAAGTTTCTAATTAGTTCCATTATATGTCAAATTGCTATTATGATATTCTTATATATAGTTCAATTCCACAGATTGTTTTATAATGTTCACATTAACCCTTTAGCTCCTGGACTTTTTGGAAAATTTTGCCCTGTTTTATTTTTCTATTTCACAGTTTGACTTGTCGCATAATCTTTGATAGGTTTAAATTATCTGAATTGCTTTCAATTGAAGGCCCATTAGATTATCTTTAGAATGATATATTGACCATGCCTGTAGAGGTTCTAGTTCCAAAATTAGAAATTTTCAAAATCGGATTACAAAATTAATAAAAGGGACAACTCCCGGGCGGCTGCTGGCGGTTTAGGGGCTAATGGGTTGTATCCAGCATATTACTGCACTTACCTTGCAGACACACACCGACTTTGTACACCACAGCCCATTGCAGTCCCTTCAAAGTTAACACTATTATACTTTTACATCCTTTCCCTAAATGTCAGATAAATAAATCTAATAAATGAGCAATGACATATAATAACATTTTCGTGCAAACTTTGATGTTGAACATTGATCGGAAGTTGTGTGAGAAGTTGAACATCGATTAGAAGTTCGATGCTATTTATAATTCTACTGGAAAAATAATTATTGGCAATAGGTGAAATACGACTGGCCGGTTATGACTGGCCGGCTGACCGGCCATGACTCCACCATCTTACTCTATAAGCCAGTGCAAATAATGAGTACCGGCACTCATCTGTGGGCCTGCATAAATGGCAATCATTTCTGTTTGTGTATGTCAATAAATGTGTTAAACTTAACTTAGCATGCTTGTTGATGCAAATTGAACCACGCTTAAGCAATTTGTCTTTCAATTACATCTTCACGGTGAATGCAATGAGATGGAGACTGTATAAGCAGGCCATACATAATGATATGCCTGCGGTCAGAGCCCAGTGAGGCTAGCCCACAGCAGCAATCGTAAGAGAGCGTAGCTCCTCCGTCTCCTTTCACTCAAGTTGACTGGGATTTGGTAACCAGTGTTCCCCACTCTACAGGAGCTGGGAGCAACTCTTGCAATATTTAGGAATCCACAAAAAAGTAATGTATCCTAGATAAACATGTATATATATGCTACCAATTTCAAAATATTATATGAACTTCAAACATAAAAACTCAACGAATATTACATTTACACATTAGAGCTTTATACAATGTGGTCTGTCGCAGCTCTAAATAGTGCGTCGCAGACAAGGGTGCTGGGTCCGGGTACCTGGCGTCCCCGTGTCACGATCTCAGACACAGTATCCCTGACACAATTGTGCGTCTCTGAATGGTTCGCCCACAGCTAGTCTAGGTGTGTATTATAAAGCATAGCATGGAGAGCACAATTCCAGATCTACTTAAAATCCTGTTGCTTACAAATAAATAGGAACATCATGACTTTTGTGGTGGCTTAGTCACTCTAAATGGGTTGGCATAGCGACTTTAATTGGGTTGGCATAGCCACTTTAAATGCTCTGCTTATTGTATGTCAATAACCAGTCCGTGAGTAGGATAGTCAGTGCTAAAGGATGAGTTTAGACTAGGCCATCCTCAGCAATGGACTTGACTTTAAGCTTGGCTTTGGCAAAATATGAGTAGTGTAAAAGGCTAAATGGGGATGAAGGCAAGCCGGAAGAGATGCTGGAAGGCATGCCGGAGACGGTGAGCAGGCAACCCAAAATGGTTGGGTTCAGACTGTCTTTTTGCTCGTCTCACGTGGGCTTGGCCAATCACGCTGGGGATGGTTTGGCTACTTATTTGTATAAATCGAAAAATGTTCACTCGCTGTCACTAGTGGTCCTGTACACTGAGAGTTTCCGTCAATTTCGATTTGCAAAAGATATTACAACTTTCAGAATATTTAAAATTAGCATCAACAAATTGTGTCTTCAAATAATGTTAATTAATCTGGGGATTTCCTTGATTCTGACTGCATGCGTTAGGCATCTACGACCCTTTGTGCATGTACATACCACAATGAGAGTGCATTTAAACAATGATAACAATTATTTAATCTGAAAACTATCGTCTTGCCTGGCTGGTATAAACAGCAAAACGGTGCCAGAGCCGTCACACTTCTTTCCTAAAAATTGACTCATACTAGCCAAAATCCTTGCCAACCCTATTAAGTGGCTGGTCTAAGCTCACCTTAGCTGTGGGTGCTTTCGGAAATGTAAACATAGATTATAACTATTACATTGTTCAAGTGTTTAAAGCAAGCTTCAGGACATACTGCATCTGTAAACAGTCATATTGCAATGGATGCAGCCAAATGCCAGTCCTGGCACAGGTGCCAGGTCGCTGGAAGGTGTGCATCAGCATAGAAGCCTCATTACATTTTACAAGAGGACAGACAACTCTCCTGTTATTCTGAGTGCCCTGGACCTATCCTATTGGCTATACTGATGTGGAAAGTTAACTTTTATTATAACTGCTGCTCCCCCAAGCCGCTCCTATATCGAACTCATGCTATGAGCAATTATAATGATATTGTACACCGCAATTATGAACACTTAACTACTTATAATGAAGTGCTACAGGACATATCATACTTATACCATTCACGAACATTGCAAAATCTCACCAAATTACTCTGTTACCTCGCTACCATTATATCATAAGCTACCATAAAATGTATAATTCCCTAGTTCCCGTGTTCAGTTCTTGTTTCCCCGTTGAAGCAAATAGATGTTCTTTATTGCTGCTATTTGTTCTCATCTGTTACATTACTCACCATAGTTGCGATACTCCAAATGGAGAATAAACTTAAAATCATTGCCGTCTGCCAGTGAAGTCTTGTTCCATGGTGTACCACTATTGCTACAATGTCAGATAAGTTACACACAGTGTGCAAACTGTGAGTACACATTGGCAGCAGGACACATTCAACAAAACAGTCATAGCAAGGCTCATGTCAGTATGACCTTGACCAGGGATGGTTTGTTTGATATGAGCTAACTCTTTCTCAGACCAATTGGAAATAAATAATTTGAAGGAAAAAAATGTTGGGCTGTGTGAGCAGCCGTATATAAATGAAGGAATGAATAAATTTATGAAATAAATTGAATATATATATACATGTATATATATCAAAGACATTCCCAAAAAAAGTTGCATTCAAGAAACTTTTTTTGCTATTCACTGAGAAAAAAATAACAAATAACAAATTAATTAAATAGCACATACTACATTATTTTGTCAATAACCTAAGGGCGTAGTACAGTTTTTGTAAAGACAGATTCCTATCGTTATGGCATTTTCATATTCTATGTACCAACGACGGGCGCCACCCTCCAGAAATGTTCAATAATGTGCAAAGTGAAGAGCTATGATTTTCTGTAGGAGTTTAATTTCTTGTCACGTTGTGGATATACATTTGGACTTCGGATATATGGTAGCATAAATAGTCAATTTTTATCCCACTAGTTCTTTCCATTGTGGCATAAATTACTGTAAATGCTTTAAATAACTTTGTATATTTATAATATACAAAGTTGCCAAAGAAATGCCAAATAGATTACCAGGATAGCTTTTGTGATGTCTATTTTGTTAATAATACATGGCCATGTAAACATCTTTCTGATTCGAGGTTCCTGAATTTTAAATTCATGAGAATACTGGAATCTTTGTCCCCTAGATTGTCATGCTTTGTTTTCAATGTGAAAGTGCACTCATGACTAACACTGCCTGTGAATGGTTCATGGGATACGTAGGAATTGCAGCCTAAGAAATTTGAGTGTTACAAAAAAGCATTACAAAAGTTCGCATGTAAGCACTAATATTATGAACACACAATCGCTGATTATGGGGTAAGCTCTTTGATTTGGCTACAAAGGTCAAAGTACAAAGTGTATAAATACACATTATTGAACAATATAGCTACAAAAATGAACAGGTGGTCATAAATAATGAGACTAATAAAGTAAATTATGATCCTAATAGAGTAAATCATTTACATAACAGCTGCAATTATGCAACCACAAAGCTGCAATCATGATCAACAGAGAGCATATTTTGTAAT
>JAOQGN010038402.1:0-12936 GCA_027564295.1 Himantozoum antarcticum
AGGGGGGGGGGGGGTGCCAAGGGAAGGGGGTTGCCAAGTGGCCTGCTAAAAGTGGGGAAGGGGATTGCCAAGTGGCCTGCTAAAAGTATCTGTGTTTAATATCCCATTGCATCAAACTAGTCACTATTGACTTAATTTTGTAAGATTGTCTGAAAGAGAAGGCCTCAAAGATGTCACTGATATCTAAATTTAGTTATAACATATAATTTGCATAGTTATTATTACCTTTCAAAATAATTTATGATAAATATATGTTACAGTATGCATCACATGAACAATACAGCTGAATTTGTGTTTGAGAGTAGATCAAAAAATATGATAGGTTCATAATAATAATGACAATAATAATAGTAATAGGATAATTTTTGAGTTATATTTCCACAGGACGATTTAAACACAAATACTTTGGTAGTCCAGAAGCCACATGACAAATCACCCTCGCCCCACTTTCAGGTACCTGAAATTTGCAATGCAATGTGCGATCTTCTCTTTACGAGACTTGAACGGTCAATACATTTTAGAGCAAAACTATGTTGAGTTCCCATGCCCTCAGTCAATGCCCACCTGAAGAAGGCTTGGGAAACCAGGCCAGTGCTAAATCTTACAGTGTAGGTATATGTTTGTTTGCTTGTTTTTATTTCAACAGCATAAATGACAGCGCAGTAATATGAAATAAATGACAGACATGCAAAATAAATAAATATATAGCTCACAGGAAACTAAAAATGGATTGCCAAAGTAGTGATGATGAGGCTTATGTGCAGCAGCCGAGCTAGTAAGAGCACAGGCCAATAGGCAGCTAGCAGCCCAAAATCTGGAGTGTTACTCGCTCACTCCTCAGGCTCCTCCTAAATGCAAGCGGATCAGCAATAGTTCTCAGCGTAATTGATAGGTCATTCTTTAGTGCAGCCTCCTGGTATGTGTTTCGTCTATGACCCGCAGCAGAATTAGATGGTGGAAGAAGAAGATTTTATTATGAATGGTGAGTTTTGTAATGAGGTAATGAATGATGAGGCAATGGGTGATGGAGATAGTTTGGATAACATATTGAATGAGCTTTTAACATAATCTTACACCGATAAAGCTAAAAAATGTTTAAAATGTTACTTTTCTTTAAAATGTTTGCATTTGGATGATCAAAAGCTTTTTTAAAAATAGTATGCACACTTTTTTCTGGAGTATAACAAATTTGTTTAAATAAGTAGTGGGGGCATTTCCCCAGGCTTCAATACAGGAGTTTAATTGATAATTCACCAAAGCATTATAAATTAAAACTAAAATTCTAAAAGGCCAGTATGATGAGCAACGGTATATTAAACTGCTAATGGGTCTTAGCTGTTTTGAATTTGTGGAGGTAGGAAAACTCCAATCCCGATGAGGGACTATAATAGTTATACCTGAAAAGTTAAGATTTTCTGATCTGTTTATTTTTTTCCCATGCAGTAGCAGACGGTTTTCATCAAATTCAAAGCTGTTTTGAGGATTTTTAGTACTGTAAAATTTGTTTTATCTCATTTGATCGTCAGTTTATTTTGAGTGGACCATGCAGCAAGT
The DNA here is from genome assembly GCA_027564295.1 of Himantozoum antarcticum. Taxonomy (NCBI): domain Eukaryota; kingdom Metazoa; phylum Bryozoa; class Gymnolaemata; order Cheilostomatida; family Bugulidae; genus Himantozoum; species Himantozoum antarcticum. The sequence goes on from JAOQGN010038402.1 coordinate 1,555, forward strand.
CTCTCCAAGTCTTCATAAAATATCATTCATGTGATCATTCAAGTTTTTAGATTCAAAAAAGAGGTTTGTGTCATCTGCATAAATATAATATAGGCTTTAAAAATTTGAATTTTTGGCAAGGCCATTATTGTCAATTCACAACAAAGTAGGTCCTAAGACAGAGCCCTGTGGCACACCGCAAGTAATTTTCGTCAGGTTTGAAGGTGCTTATATTACAGTCGTTAGCTGCATGCGATTTGTTCGGTAATCTTAGACCCAATGTGTGTGTGTGTAAGTATTATTATCCTTCTCTCACACACAGAGTGGACCAAGCAGTACGTGTAGCATACATGACAGTTGTGAAGCCAACATGGTAACTAAGCCATGTGAGAGACACCACAGTGCGGAGAACCTACTTAGAGTCACTCAGAGCGACACCAATAACATAGCAGACAGCGTTCCCAATCCTAGTAGGAAGGGCATCACACCAGTCACCTCTAGCAGAAGTCTTCCTAGGGCTGACTGTCAACCTGGAATTTATGGCAATTTGGGTCAACCAGCTTTGCTCGGTATGTTTGAAATTCATGCTAATGTTAATGTTTGAGCAATAGTTCAGCTGTATGCTCACAAAACAGGTTACAAAATAATGTGAAACACGAATGTGCTTAGTATTCAAAAATACTTTATATGAAAATACGTCACCTTAGCATCTGAACACGGATATGGTTATACGCATAGTTCTCAAGTTGCATGTTGCGAAACCCCATCACCATTGCTGGCCACACTTCCGAAAGGCGATCTTGGTTTTGATGTTGTGCTGAGATATATCTGGTACACTGAGGAGGCCTCCTGCCATTAAATATTGATCAGAACACCCAGAACTAGACCTACAGTAGGAGGTACTGATGATGCTATGATTATGAATACAGGTGGCATTTGATACGTGCAAGTTTTTAGGTGTTGTGATTGATCGCCATCTTAATTTTAGTTGTCATGTTGATAGCATCATAAATAAGTCCAATTCCAAATTATACTTGATGCGAATGCTGAAGGTTTTAGGCATGAATATTGCAGGATTGTATATATTTTATACATCTAATATTTGGCCAATCTTGACTTATGCATCACCAGCCTGGTTTTTATTTCTGTCTAAACATGACCAGCCGATGCTCGAAGGCATCCAGAGATCTGAAACTAAAATCATCTACCCAAATCACGACTGTGAATATAGGTTACATTTTTATCCTTATTGCCTGTTCTAGTTTTTATCCAGAATCTTAGTAAGCAACATTTTATTAAGATATCCAAGTGTGCAGGCCATCCTCCTTTTAGTAGGGTTTTAATTAATAACAACAAGACAGAGCACTCTTTTTAAACCTCTGCTAAACCGAACAGCAAAACGCTAAAAGCTTTAGCTCTAAAAGCTTCTTCCCATAATTTATGCAGTATTACAACAATCTGTAACCTTTTACTTTTTGTATATATTTTTTATCATCACTTTCTTTTTATTATCAAATATTGTAATCATCCACTACTATCTATTGTTAGATGCAGAATGAAAAAATAAAACATAAACATAAACAAACAGTGGAAACAACTGAAGAGTTTCATAGGAATGCGAGATATTTGCAATGCAGTTTAATATAGATTCATGTATTGCAAATAATTGTGACCAGTAAACCTTGTGCATTGATTATTTGATATGATTGTGTTCCATATTTCAGCTACCGTATCTAGTGAATTGCTAATAAGGAAGTCAGGAACACGCCATTCTTCCCACAAGCAACAGAGAAGACGTTTTAGCCAATCGGCACCGAACGTATTGAATACTTCTGATAAACTTCCAAGCAGTTTTAATTATCCTGTTAAGCCAACCAATCAATCACAAGGAAGGTCTGATCCCTTTGCCATTTCAATTGAAGGTGTTAACCAATTTCAAAAGTATAGTAATAATGTCGATCATTCAGATGCAGAAAATAAAAGTGTCAACAATTCATCAGTTTCTGATCCTTATGTTGACCAATCAGCAGGGTTTATCTATTCATATCCAAAGCTAGATCTGGCTGGTGGTCGCAACACAATCTCTCCCACATCTGTAGATGCAAATGCAACCAGCAGGACTTCATGGGACTACGCTACGGCAGCTATACGAGAGATGTGAGAAACATTTATAACATGATGATAAATAACACTGTAATCAAAGACATACATGTAGTACTTTAGTTTTATGGTAAAAAATGTCACCGGAAGCATTATGTTTAAAAAACACCAAATTTATGATTCATCATCAGAGTAGTGATCAACATGGTGATCCATGGTAGTCTGGTGGATCGAAAATCTAGTATTGCAACAGTTTACCCCACGTAAACTGTTGCAATACTAGATTTTGGATACTAGATAGAGGACACCCAACGGCAGTTGGGTGTCCTCTATTCTGGGATAGAAACGGGGAGGGGGTTAGTAGTGGGGGCCAAAACAGTACATGATACAATAGAATAATACAATAAGGTATATAACAGTTTATTGGCAAAGGGGGCGAATGCCCTGTAGTGCGTATCAAAAAGAAGTGGGTAACAATACTTATATAGAGTAAAAGGCAGGCGGAGCTTCCGGCAGACAGAGCTTCCGGCAGGCGGAGCTTCCGGCAGGCGGAGCTTCCGGCAGGCGGAGCTTCCGGCAGGCGGAGCTTCCGGCAGGTGGAGCTTCCGGCAGGCGGAACTTCCGGCAGTTCAGGCCAAAAGAGCACTAAACGGTAAGCTGGCAGGGTGGTCAGTATTTACTCTAAAGTCCATAGGACCTTCCCCCAGCACGCTAGGGGGAGTCCATAGGACCTTCCCCCAGCACACTAGGGGTAGTCCATAGGACCTTCCCCTGCACACTAGGGGGAGTCCATAGGACCTTCCCCCAGTACACTAGGGGGAGTCCATAGGACCTTCCCCCAGTACACTAGGGGGAGTCCATAGGACCTTCCCCCAGCACACTAGGGGGAGTCCATAGGACCTTCCCCAGCACACTAGGGGGAGTCCATAGGACCTTCCCCAGCACGCTAATTATATTAATAAGACGGTACGGGTACCAGTACCTTGATAACATAAATGTTACTGTCAGCCTCAGGTCCTTTCCATGGACCTGAGGAGGGGTGGGTAGGGAAATCCATCAGAGTATTTAGTATATTTTACCAAATATATTTTAAACATGATGTTTCTGATAACACTTTAATCGTAAAACTTTTAGTTCAAATGAACCAATTATTAATGATATTTAAGTTTCTTCTAAGTCACTGATACCCTGTAAGCTGTGGTGCCTGTTAGTAATGTGTGGTAAAGGAACGATACGTCTCGTCATCCTCACACCTTTTCCCCGGAATCAGTGTATAGCAGAAACAAACTCTCATGATCTGTTAATACGTTAAAAGTGTTTAAATAAGTTTGATATCATGCAAGTGAGGAAGTATTGGGGGTTAATACCAAGGCTGTCAAATGCAGCATCATCTTTGCTATCAGAAAAAATGTGTGAGTCGTCCCAAACTCCCCCCTGAGTCCCCCCATACTCAAACTCTTTATGCTGAACACTTAGCAGATAAGCACTAGATAGCATTTCAACCAAGGAATGAGCAGCATCAGTGGGAGAATGCCAAAATTATAATTGAGCTAGGTAATTAGATGGCTGAGTGGACTAGCTTGCAATCGCAAGGTCGTGGGTTCAAATCCCGTGGTAGTCCACACGTTTATTTAAGTACCTGAGTCTGGTAGTGTGTTTGTGAATGGCATTCTGTGCTTTTTGCAATGCAAAGTCAGTTCACCGATTTGAGGTTAGAAGGCCGAAAATTGCCAAACTGTGCTTGTACCCAGTGACCAGGCAGTAATAAGTTATTTCCACCACTTAGAAGTTCTGCTTAACAGTAACATTGAGTGGTATATAATAATATAAGTGAATTAAAATTATTATCTATTTGATCTACTATTCAGCACAGTTTAGCAATTTGCATTTAGAAATACTCATCGTGGAAAAATAAAAACTTTGTGGAAGAGAATAATCATATTTGCTACAATTTCAAAAGTGTGTTAATTTGTTGCTTTGAAAACAATGTTTTATTGTAGAGCGACTAGTCTGGTGCCAATGATAGGAAGCAAGCAATCAAGGGATAGTGCTGTCTGGCGTACAGCTGAAAAGGTAAGATATCTCAATGTAATCCAGAGAGAAATTTTGTGTGCTGAGTAAAGTAGTGCTTATCATTGACTTTTGTTGAAGCGGAAACAATATTTTGCATTGCGGTCAATTTGTCTAACAACAATCACTTCGTGACTCAAACATACTGGATACAGAACTTCTACGATATACAGAATTATAGGGGCTGACTATTTGTATTGCATAGAAATATTTAGTCGATTCCTAACAAATTAAACCGCTCATTGACTTTGACATTGTAAAGGTAAACGGATTCCCATACTACACATACTACACTACTCTACCTAAGCAATAATATTTTCAGAAATTACCGCTAACTGACAAAAGCACTTTGAATTTTTCGAGAATGCAATTGATAGGGTCCAGCAATCCCTTCTCATGCTTAGCATCAAGATGGCTCTGAACTTACACGAAACTGAATAACCGGTCTGATAGGTAAACTATTAATTTATGCAGCCTTCTGTGTTAATTATGCTCTTTGTACAAGCATCCTAGTATGCCGAGTTTAGCATTGGTGCTATTTTCCAGATGGCAGCTCAAAGGAGCCGTGACATGTCTTCCAGTAATTCCCAAGATACAAAACAAACCATGTGGACAGATCAGTCCTTAGACATGATTGGTTCATCAAAGGATAGAACCACATTACTTGGTAATGGGAAACCAGGTGACCAGAGGAAGCCAACTGCCAAAATTTTCCCAACTGCTAAGGATGCGACGTCATCTAAAAATGTGTCCTTTGTCCAACAGACACCATCCACTAAGGACACGGATAATGACTACAGAAAATTCTTGGAAAACCGAACGTATGATGCCAACAAACTAGCAGGGTCCACACAAAATGTTGATCAAAGGCTGTACCATAAAAAGACAGCATCTGACAAGAATGCATCGTCTGCTCGAATTGTCGCAGACTACTTACACCAGTCATCTGATCCTCAACTAAATGATGGAACAACATCGTCAGGAAAAAAACGATTTTATGAAACATTGTGCAGAAATCACTCCTCTGACAGGAATCAAGATTTCTGCGAAAATATTACTACTGTTGGAAATCTGTGCTCCCCCAAAAATCACCCACATTCTGGATATACTCCCACATTGGTTGGAAATCGAACATCCGATGACGGAAATTGGCATTCAAATGAAGCTGATCCGTATTGTGGAGATGAGCTCACAGGGGAGACAAAACTATTTAATGAAAAATATCTGGTTACTTTGGCAACAGAAGTAAGAAGATAACTCATTTATACATACTTGTCATTGATAATGTTAATTGCAACAAAGCTTTGAGCCTCAATACCAAACTTCACTGGTGAATTTCATAATTAAATTAAATATGCCTTGCAAAGCCTAAGGCTTTGCAAGAGCTCACAAAATTACATAAAGTTAAACCTACATGTAAAATGGAATATCAACGCTGTTTGAAAGTGTGGCTGTTTAAGATTTGATTTTCTGGTGAATTAATGATAAATATCACAATTATATTATAATACTTTCTGCAAAATTACATTTGTTATCTGGCACACGATTTTATAGTTCAGAATGTGCTGTTGTGTTGCGAAAAGAAAAAATAATTATACGATGATTTGTCAGTGAAATTTTGCATCCTGCTCATAGTGAAATACTCTATTATTGGTCTGTCAGTCTCCAACTTGTGCGCTGTGGGCTAGTGAGCCAAGACATTTCGAGATTTCGAGATTTATTTAATATCTACTGAAATAAAATAGTCATAGTTATATAATTCAGTTAGTGACAATGAAAACATGAAAACCAAAAAATCATGATGCTACTTAAAAAAGGAGTATAGCTACCACCATTATCGTTATCACGTTATCATTCCACATTTGATAATTTAATTTTTATCAGTTTCCTCTAAATATGAGAAATATGATTTACAATGTCATTTCAATATTAAACATATTGAAATGGACTTTGCTCTGTGTGTTAGGAGTGGATGCAAAGGAACATTTACTTCTTTCACTGCTTGTCGTAACTTGTAGCATTAATGGCCTACTGTAGCAATAATGGCAATACAAGAAGATAACAAGACCTCTCTGGCGGGGCATCAAAACTTGGTAGGAGGTTTATTAAGCCCCTTGGAGAAATACAACACTGGATGAAGAAGGTGAGAAAGTAGATTAACACTGAGTATCAATTTATGCATGTATCTACTCCGGTAGGAACACAAGGACAGAAGCATGCTGAGATATGACAACATTACTAGCACATGGTAGCTCGGTAATTATAAGTAAAGCCAGTAATGTATAATGTTCATATATATGGTATGCATTGCAATATGGCTAAGCAATACTTAAGTAGTTAATTATATAGATTTTATTGCAACGCCACTGTATAGTGCAGTGTCCATATATTCCCAGCCCATGGATAACTTGATAGATGTTGGCTAGATAATAGAAGGCAGCTGTCCACATCTGTATAGTACATTTATGAACTATACATTTATGAACTATACAGTTTACAATAAAAAACGTTCGTTTTTATTGCAAACTTTTTAAACCTTAGGTGAGATAAAGCCTTTTGAATTGCATTTTTTAGTAAGCCTACACCTATTTTTTTTATTGTAAGCTATCACTTTGACTGATTGTTATTGATAGTAGAATAAAACCAACCAACCAACATTTGTATAGTACATTTGTATATTACATCTGTATAGTACATCTGCAGCCAGCATATAAGGTGTTGCTATCATCTGGGAAGTTATCCGTCATATACTAATCTGGGTGCAGGCATATTCACTAGTGCAGCTGGAAGGCTGGCAGTTGCCTACACCATCAAGATGCAATAACGTACATCCATAACAGTATTATGCCTTACCATAATAATTATGTTTTAGCGCTCTGTAGGAGCCGACACATATCAAAGTCATGATGTTAATGACAAACCATGTGACGGGGAGACTCAAGACATGATAGACTTAGATTACTCAGTACAGCAGACGTCCTACAGTATGGATGTAGACATTACGCAGCAGCTACACCACCTCATTGAAGCTACAAAACATTCAGCTCTTCCAGCTCAGAAAGTGAAAGGTTACTTTACATGTATTTGGCGTCTAGTTATAGTAGTAAAATGCAGACCATTTTATTTGCATTCTGGACATTGCCTAAGTTCAGATAAATTCCATTTGAAATATTGTTAGTATGTTGTAACCAATTTATTTATCCTATCCTTCATTATGGTGTCAGTATCATCTGGTTAGTACATTTGTTTCAATGTTGTAATAGTGTTTCATAAATTATGACATTTACAACAATAGCAACTGTGGCAACTGATTGAATTTATACTGGCTATATGTTGTTTTTTAAAGTAGATTTGCATCGACCAAGCTCTCACCAAGGTAGCAAAAGTATGGAAAAGTCCCAACAAGTGATCTGCACTTCTGCAGACAGAGAGGACTACAAGAGTATTATTGACAACCATCAGAGACCAAATGCGCATCATAGTTCTGTTGGCAACAATCTGAGACGAGATCATGACAAGAGTAACATAGATGATAATCAGATACAATATGGCCACCAAAGAAGCATTGATAGCAATCAGAGACAAGAGTACCACCAGAACGGTATCAATGACAATGGTAGACAAGAAGGATGTAGACGAAGCAGCGACACGAACTATAGACCAAAAGATTGCTGGGAAAGTACTGGAAATAATTTGATGCCAGGTGACTGTATTGGTGGTCTTGACAGTAGTCGGAAACCATTTAATTCCAGGAGAATCATGGACAACAATAATATGCAAGATGGCCACCATTGCAGTATAGGCAACAATCATATTAAAAATGACCACAGGCACAGCATTGACAACAACCAGGTACAAGATTTTCACAAAAGTAGTATTGATCAAAATCAAAAACAATATGTTTCAAGTTCTGCTCGAAGAAGTCAAGAGAAGAATACTGTAGAAAGAATTTCTACGACAGCTATGTCACACCATCAGTCAGAACCAAACAGCATGCAAATTAGCAATCACAGAGTCCAGAAAAATAATTCTGTAACTACTAATGTTCCTGATGACATTGTTCATCTGATCACTTCTAAAAGAGATCCTACACTAAATGGACCGTCGCACACTGAGAAACATCGGCAACATGTATTTACTGACACATTGAAATTGCTTGCTCACATCGACCAAGATAGTGAACTAAGTATGCATAAGAAAATCCTTATGTTGGGACTGGTGCCAGAGTCACTAACTGATCCACAACCTGAAACTAGACTGGTGGAAAGTGTACCAGCAGTGAGTGAAGGAGAACAGAAGACACATGGTTTTCATGAGAGAATTCATCCCAAAATCTGCTCATCTGATCATATGGCACATCTACTGGATGAAGACATACCTTGTGCGCCATCTGTACGGAACAGGGACAGTGAGGTTGCTCGGAAGGTCTCTCAAGGTCTTAAAGAAGGTTTAACTCAATCACTTGATGACCAAAGGTAATGATCTACATGTAGATGTGAGAATTATTTTGCTAAGATACTACTGGTCTTTAGACAATTGAATTGTATCATTCTCATTAGGGGTCTGTTGAAATTAATATTTTAACGGTTATGATTTGGATAATTATGTTTACGTTTGCACTCCTAGTAATTTTGAGGGGTGCTCCACCCTTGTTGCTAATCAGACCACCGCTCTTAAATTACCAGTCTCTCTATATGTTTTTGTTGCAATTATTAGCAGCCTCCCTTCCATTTCTGTCAAAATTTGTTAATATTGTCTTCTGGCCCCTTCCGATCAAATCCTAGGGAGGGTCCTGATGTTTCTGTGGTTGTGACTGCAGTCATTATTTTTGATTTGCTTTGGTATGGCCGATGATGATACTTATTGAACCATCGCTTGTGAACCATTGCTTGTGAAGCTGTAATATAACAGTTAAAAATCATACACAACAACAATATCTGGTATTATTCCTTTTCTATTTGGTCACTTAAGAATTTGGATTTGAGGTTGAGGTCTTGTCATCCAAAATCAGAAATTGGGAGGATGGCCACGGTCACGCTCGCCAACTGAACTGAAAAGGAATTTTTGCCCAATATTTAACTGAACATGAGAGAAAATGGAAGGCATTAAACATTGTAACGGTTTTAAAAGTGGCCATGAAATCCCATGGTACGTTCCACTACACTACTGCTGTGCCCCTTCTGTGGTACCATTTTAAAATTGTACACACTAGGAGCAGTTCTAGGGGATATTCATTGAACCCTTATTATTCATTACCACTACATGTTTATAGTTTGGAATACCATGCTGCACAAAAGACTGCTAAACATCAAAAGTATGAATCTCTTGGTAATTATGCCACAAGTGGAGCTGCTGCCTCAACAAGTCATCCATCTAGATCTAGAGGTCATCCTGTGGTTTTCAAAGACCCTGTCATGGCCAGTGAACCTAATTTTGGTGAGTAACAGCAGCTATGAATGTATACAAACAGTTGGGCGCCAATATTAAGAACACTTTACTGCAATGCCCTAATTTCAAATCATCTACAACTGTTACTGATGGCATTTCATCTTTATACTATGCCCTTGTCTCCTTGCCGTTAACCAACCGCCTTGATTTTCGTAGAAAAATCCCCAAAACATAAATCAGGTTATTATGAGCATGAAGCAAGAAGCTCAATGCCATGACGATGCACTGATACTGTGATACCGTAAGTATTATCACTAGATAATAAATAGTTACTAGTTATTATCTAGTAACTAGTGCAAAATAATACCACTAAATTCGATCAGTTAATAGATGTTTATGAATATGACAACCTGGCTGGATTGATTGCTTGGCTGATTGCCTATTAGCTGGCTCATTGGCTTGCTGGTTGGCTGACTCACTGGAGGATGCTCCTTTCTTCGTACAAAGCATATAAAGATTTTGCTAGTAATTTTGCTAAATAAATTGCTAATTTCCAATCTCTGCATAAGATTGTGTTTGTATACTTTTATTTATTGGAAGCATAGTACCATTTTATAAAGTTAGCATAACACGTGCACAATATATTATAATATATGCCACCATGTTATTTATACATTAATTCTATTTATTAGCATGCTTTATTAGCATACTAAATATTTATTTATTAAGCATTTATTTAATACAAAATGTGTAATAGAATATTGATGTTACTTCTAGTTATGCCATCTAGCGTGAACATAAAACCTGCTGCAGATCAGCATTCCCCCACTACCACTTATTCAGCAGCTAGTACTAAGGCTAGCACTGATCGGGAGGACAGTGAGTCAATAATCAGCAATTCTCCAGGTACATTAGCCTAAACTATTATGTCACGTGACAATGTGGATTGGTATAGTGTGTCATTCCGTCACAGAGCTTAGCTAAAGATAAGTTTAAAGTTAAGTTTTACAATTATTCTTTTCTGTAATGCACATTATAGATGTTGAGAAATATAGAATGAATCCATAATAATTTATTCGTTGTAACAATGATGATGATAATGAAGACATTAACAATTATTTTGCTGGCCAGGCAGAATGATGATCCAATAGCAATAGATTTCTTGTGCTGTACACAGTGAAGCTGAGTGGCACTTAGCGCCGCTATGGCTGCTGCGGCAGCACTTACGGGATACATAACACACGATTCTCAATGCAGGATTATAGTTTTCTATAACAGAAGATCCCACTTTAGTACAGCTCAGAACACACGTAAATAGAAAATCCTGTTACCGCTGTGAGGTGAGAGCTTTGAAGTTGACCTCTGGATAGCCAAATTGTTTATCAGGTAGAAGCAAAGTAATTAACTAAATGCAAGCAAGAAACTCGGCCTATCTTCAGGTCCAGGCTACGACTTTAATTGAGAGAATTGTTACTAATATCATCACTTGAATGAATAGTCTAGTCAGAGTTCTCAGTCTAAACAAATTGCTGACAATAGTTTAACTATCTCTCTTTGTTGCAGACCGTCCTGTGTCTGCTAGGAAAATGGTTAACAATTCTGGCAAATCAATGACATATTCTGAGAGTCAACATGTTGAGCAGCTGCCCCGGGCACCCTTGTCCAGTAAAGTTAGTATGTAGCGGCTCTGCTATTGTTTTATAGCAATTCTCCTAGAAGTCATAAAACAACATTTTCTTGTTCCAAGTCTCACCATTATTATAGTACTCTTGTACAAGAGTCTCTCATGTGGCAAAATGGGGGGGGGGGGGGGGGGATTGGCATTAAATTAAATTTAACAAAATA
>JAOQGN010038513.1:0-12936 GCA_027564295.1 Himantozoum antarcticum
ACTTTCAGTAACTTTCTCCTACATTCCCTTAGCCTGCTGTTCACCTCCTCAAGCCTATCAGGAAGGGTGTCCTCAGTAGCAACCTTCAGTTTCAGCTCTGAGACTAGGTTCTGTAGCGTAACAACATCATCGCGGGAAAGGCTGAGCTGCACACGCTCGGAAGAGAGCAACCTATCAAGTTTCTGATTATCAGAACGCAGATCGCCCAGTATTATCTTCAGTTGGTTTAATTCAGTATTGACTTTATTCAAGTCGTCTTTGGAGTCCTCAAGTTTAGACTCGCTGTCAGAGATGGCTTGCTGTAACTTTGCTATCTCAGAGTGTAACTTGGAAGTTTCCAGCCCGCTTTCAGCTTGAATCTTCAACAGCATATTTTGTAGATCAGCTCGCTCTTTCTTCTCATTTCGAAGTTGTTCTTCTAGAGCTTTTACTTGACTTGGCTCAATTCTGCTACTATTGGCTGAATTTCTGCCACTCCTCTCCAGCGATTGGTTGTTGGATTTGGATCTTTCTGCTGATTGGCTACCAATGAACAATTCCCGACAAGTAGATAACGCTGAGCTATTTTGACTTGATTCAGCCTTGAAAGCATCCTATAAAGTACATTACAATAGCAGTCAGTGCATGCCATGTATGTGTAATCACTAATCAGAGAGATTAGGGTTTTAGCGGACGCCAGTCAGATCTCATTGTCGGAACGCCCTGTTGCTGCGCATCCATCTATTTTAGGATATTCTAGAGCTATCTTAAAATGGGAGCATCACGAGTGGAGAGCTCTGTCAGAGTAGCAATGCATTTAGTCCTGTTTGATGAGAAGTTATAGTTCTTTTGGACAGTTAACTACTTTTATCACTCAAAAATGGTCAATCAATATTTAAAGGTCTATCACCCACAAAGGAGAGCATTTGACGGTCAGGATTAACATTCATATTTAAGTATCATAAACTTTTAAGTAAGAAAATCGACTGAAAATGGCAAATTCGCACCCGATTGTAGTGGTTGGTACTTTGGGCCCATTTTGTAGCCTTCGACATAGGAATAGCTAGCGCACCACAACGGAGATCAATGCAAACATCCAATGTCAAATATGATATACCCAGAAAAGTATGGTACAACGATTTGATTGTTTTCTGTATGATTAGGGGTTAATATTATGCTATTTAATAAAGTATGCAAGACTGCGAAAATCATTAGCATAGTTGCATGAACTGAAATTACTAAATTGTCCAAACAAAGGGCGGACTACGATTTTTGACTGAATGCATAACAAACCTACCTACCATATCTACGGCAGTACCTACCTTTCCTTTTCCACAGGCCTCCAGTTGTACACCCATCTTCTCCATCCGTTCACAGAGAGTTGTCTTCTCTTCAGCTAACATTGCACTAGCTGATTCTAACTCTGCCAGCCTCTGTTAAAACTTGAGAGCATTATTTACTAGCTAGTTGAGGAAATATTCTTAAATAGTTATTTAGGGAATCCTTTAGGGAATCCTTTAGAGAATCCTTGGTTTAGGTATTGAGTTTACAGTATACAGTATGTGCTGCAATCGCTTATAGCACAATGCAGTATATTAATAGCTGGCCCTGGTACCATATTATAGCCTGCCAAACTTCAGATACATCGAGCGAACAACTCCAAGAAATTAAACACAACATTTAAAAAATGACTGCTGGCGACATTGCACAGAGTTGATTGAAGATCGCATTATATAATTGTAACATGCTAGAGACTGGTTTTCAGTCTATAAAATTTCGAAGCTCCCAAATTACTTGAGGGTGGGAGACCAGTTGACTGCTATGACCGGCTGCTCCTATGACCAAGCATATGGTCAACAAAGCCAGTAAGGGAAATACAATGTTATGATATGACAAAATCAAAGCTTACAATAAGTGCTACTGGCTGCAACGAAACATTTACAAGTTTACATAACTAATTGGACCAACAAAGCTTACAAGTTGATACTAACAGCTAAATATTGTTGTTCTTGCTGCGTCCACGACTTCTTGAGTGTTTGCACTTCATCTATCATTTGCTGTAGTTGGCATATACTGTCATTTTGGGAAGACTTCTCTTGCTGAGAAAATACAAAGTGTTGTACTGAATGAGCATGAAAGCCAGCTTGAATAGCTGCAGTATCATAGTGTATGGTATGTAACAACTAACAACACTGTCCTACATGGTATGGTACATCAGCATATAGGTATGCAAACTGGTATTTTTTTGTATTAAGAACTAGGAAAATATTCTAGATTGGTCAGATAAAAAATTTAAATTGAGTAAATTGTCTTCTCCTGATAAAGTGCAATTTCATCTCCAACCACAGCTTAGAACTAAGATAAGCTTAAAATCTGCATTATTGCACTAAACTGTACATCACTTTGCTAGCTCGGCTAGCTTATACTAAAAATATTCTACATACATTTAATACTGAATGATGAATTATGGAAAAGTTAATTTTCGGACACGAAATATGATTCCTTACATGATGATATTAACAAACTTTTGGAGTGGCAATTTATTAAAGTCAGAATATTGCAAACAAAATTTCAGACACATTTTTGAGTTGCAGGATTTAATGGTTCAAAATTAGTTGAGTGAATTTACAAAATTTATAACTTTACAGATATTGGTCGATTACACTGCTTTCGCCAGGGGAGCTAAATTTTACCAAATTAAATGCAACAAATAGTACTTTAAGCTTTCATTTCTCCAACTACACTATTTTACAAGTAAATTTCACATATTAGATTTCAAATAATTTAAATACGTTTTTGTTGTAATGTAACTAATGTCCAACGGTTACATTACAGTGAGTACGTGATGAAACAAAGAGTGTCATCACGTACAATGCTGTTGTAGAATACAGAATCTGTGACCTTCTAACACAAACAACATCATAAGTTCCTGTCAGCTGTTTAGCTTATGGATATTTGCCAGAATGCAAATGTATCTGATAATCAACTGATAAATGTAATTATTGCATCCATAAAAATTAAATAAATGACCTAATAATCACCTAAGCAATCAGAGCTTATAAATAAAATGAATACAAACCTTACAAGTAAGGCCAAGCTAATTAAAGTTGTCATTTCGCTACTTGATGTCTAATAGATCTTATTTAGAGATTTATGCACATAACCAGCAGATTGGCAGGGGAAACAAACAGTTGTGTGCAATTTATTACCATCAAAGTGATGATATACCACTAACAATGTGTCAATAATAAACAAATCTCACAACAACAAGAGCTAGGATTTCAAGTTCTGGATACATCCGGGTTCAGATGAGTCCCAAATTTTTTTTTTTCCCCCCCCCCCGGTTTTTATTCATTTCTAGTTGGAAACTCCAAGTACGGAAAAACAGAATTGTTGTGGGTAATGATAATGATAGGTAAATAGCTACCTATAACATTTACAATATATAAATAAGAGTAAAGAATTAAGATATACATATACATATACATATACATGCAGTAGAAGTGTATATCATACTTAAATGAAATATGTGCTCAGACAAATGTTCTGTACTGAACAGAACTTCTATTGTGATTTTTATCACAATTTAACTATGATAGGTGTTCATAATGAGACCATGGGCAACGTGGCAGTTCTACCGTTGTTAATTATCCCACGATCAAACCCTAGATTTTTATTACACGATACGTCAATTAGTGACATATATATGTTACGTAAGTACTTCGACTAACAGGAAATAGCTAGGTTATGTCAAGTTGTATGTTTTTACTTGTTTTACAATTAATTTATCGTACAGAAAACAAGGGAGTTGAGCTGTTACAAGCATCTCTGTACATGTGTGAATATAAGATTATCACAGACATGTTGGCATATATGTTTGGACCCATGGCTAACAACACAGAGTCACAAACACGGCAAAAAACATTAGCTGTCTTCCTGTTAAGTTGGCAGATTTGCTGTAGCTTGCAGCATGTCAGTAGGATGCATCCATTCTCAGAAGCAATATTTATTATTTATCTACTGCAGTGTGTGTGCAGCCAACACAAGCGTACATACTACAATACTATGCAGTACATATACATTGATGCCTCCAGTTGCCAGCAGTAGGTAGTTCACACACTCTTAGACATAGCCTATAATAGGCCTCATAGAAAAGGCAGAGCCATGTAGTGGTGAGTTGTGCCAACAGGTAAATTCTGGTTTAGCGATCACGTGGTCTATGTGGAGCCAATTTAACAATATAGGGCTGTAACCAGCTGTATAATTGTTCTATTTGCAACCAAACAATTACTCTGGTTATAACAGTCCCTACGATATAGACTGAAATGTAGCCCCAATTCTTTGTCATTTTTTTCACCTGTAAAGCACTGATTTGGCTATATATGAACGAGAGGGTTTTTCACTTACTAAACGAGTTAACTTAACAATTCGTCGTTACCTGCCTATCTGGAATTCCTGAAATTGTAAACCCACAAGATTTCAATGGTCAAAGACCAGGTGAAAGCGAATTGTAGGCAAATTTCTTAGTCCTTCCACAGTAACCTTATATACAACTTGCAACGATGGAGGCCTCCATTTACCTCTGGTGAAGCAACTCTCTCTCTCACTACATGGCTCTGAGAAATAGCCTATTTAATATGCCTGATAGAAATCGCCGACATACAAATTGTACATGACTGTGTGTACACTGTAGAGTAGTATTGAGTAACCATTGAGCTCTAACCTCTAAACTATTCTTTTCTGCACAAACTTGCACATAGAGCTCTTTGACCTGTCTGAGTTGCTCATCAAGAGATTCATTTGTGATTCTAAGAAAGTGAACAACAAATAAATTAAGTCACCACCAAGACAAAAGAGAAAGTAAAGCAATATAATGCTGACAAAGATCGGTACCGCTTTATCAGCCACAACCTCTTGCAACTGAGTTGCACACATGTCTGTGAGAAAAAAGTATTGGCACATAATCCCGCTGTTGGTGTATCTGATAAGAGCAGACAAGACAAAGTGTAGCAAGCATAGTGTTTATGTGGTTGACATGCAATGACATTGTAATTCAGGTATTGCTATATCGCAATCTCAGCAAACCATTCATAAAAGCGTGAGATCCACACTGTTCAGGTGATGGGAGTGCCAGTACACTGTGGTCTGCTTGTCTAGGTCTCTAGAACAAAGGGGAACAAACCACCTTCTATCAAAATTATCACACATTGCATTACCTAATGACCACAAATTGCAATTATTATAACATAGAGCAAATAATTAAATAATGCTTAAACTATTACGGCACACATCTCACACGCTTATTCCACTTTCATTTTTGTGCACATCCAAGCTTTCGCACCAAAACCTAATCCAACTCAATTGATCCATAATCAGCAAATCCATAAAGCGGCAATGATCCATGATCCATACACAGCAAAAATTGCCAAAACTAAAATATTATCACAAATACTCGCACACACACAAATACTCGCACGCACACAAATACTCGCACGCACACACACACATACATTTCAAGTACACTGAAAACTCACTCAATAAAATATAGAGAAAGTTTTTGAATAAATATCTTATCATATCTCACATTATTTTAGTGAGTAGCATTTGTTTATTTTTGGCATTTTTATATAACAACAAATAGTATAAAAAATCAAAACGTTCAGATGTGGAAACCGACCAAGCATCAGTAAAACTATCAAAGCAATGAATAGCCAAGGAAGTTAGGATTGAGTCATTCATGGTGTATAATATAATATATATAAATATATATTTATATATATATGCATGAATATGATATAATTATACTAAATATATATGAATATGATACACATTTTAATAAATATAATATATGCATAGTGATAAACGCAAAAGTAGACTGGGGTAGGACAAGCCCATAAGGCATTTTGCACACCATCCTAAATAACTAATGCAATGCTTAGCAATCCAGTATGTAGTGTAATTTACAATTTATACAAAATAATTAATTCATCCTCTAATTGAGTAAACGGTCATGTCAACTTTTTACTCAACCTACACTACACCGACTTTTAATTTTTTAAGTAATTCAAATTAAATCACGGATGAAACTATTTTACACGATTCCAGAACAACTATAAAATTTGAAACATGAAATATGAAGATATAGCAAATTGCATTTGCTTTTGTATGTCTCTCAATTTGAGAATGTCATAAACACCCTGTTACACAAGGTACATGTATCATAAACAGCCTGTTACACAAGGTACATGTATCATAAACAGCAGAAATATTAGGTGTTTACAATTCGGTCAGTCTCTTGAGTAATATGTAACCTATATCTATGACATGTAAATATATCAATTGTACATTTTCACAATTTATTACATAGCAATTACCCTGCACAGTTTCAAAATTATGCTTCAGTGAAAGAACTTCGCAAATATTCAAAGAGGCAGCTAAATAATCGGGAAAACATTTCCAAATTCCATTATCTCACCTCTGATTGGCTAATTCAGATTCGTATCGATTCTCCAATCTCGTCACTTTCATCTCAAACTCTGCCTCTAGCTCTGACCTCATCATTTCTCTTACGGTTTGATTGTGAGCCTCTAATGTCTCTTGGCAGCTGAAAGTTAAAGTCACATGACAAAATGTAAATATATGTATGCTTTAAACGTCCCTAAAGTCCCTAAAGTGAGTTAAATGTCCCTAAAGTGATAACATTTGTCACTAAAGTGATAACATTTGCTATTATCTTACAGAAATGTTTTGTTTTCAAAACTCTCCATAGATATAATTACATTATAACAGAAAACTCTCCATAGATATAATTACATTATAACAGAAAAAATATGTATACAAAAAAAGAGAAGAGATATTAAACAACAACTATAAAAAGAGTCGTATGGACATAAAAAAAAAATGTTGATGCGTTAGCTAAAACAGCATTTAACACACCTGGAGCGTATCATAGCTTTGGGTATTATTAGGTGACTGAAGGAAAAAGGCAAAAGCTGGCCTGGATTATAATACATGTATAACTGGAGATGAACATTTTTTACACGGCACAATCATTGATTTCCATAGGAATTGCAGCAGTAGTATAATTGCCTGCGACATATAGACGTATATTATAGCACTCCGTTGTATTTCAATTTTCAACCCAGAAATGGCACAAACCAGTACCTGTTAACAGTTAACAGTGTGCAATAAAAAGAAAAGAAAAAAAGACAAGATATGAACATAGCAGAACCTCAAATTAAGTTTATGGTGCATAATTGCTTTTCTACTGTGGTAATGGGAAGACAATTTCATCAGTCATTTTAAGAATTCACTAACGTTTCCTGCAAGGATTTCAACAGATGGCCCACGCCACCTCTGCTGATGAATAAGACAAGTTTAGTGATGAGGAAAATGGCAATGTGGTGAATATGACAAGATGACGGTGTGAAGAAACCGGGACAAGTCGGACATGTAAGAAACAAATTCCCATGTTAAGCAGTGAAAACCTGAAGGCAGTGGCGACAGAGGGGTTGTATGTCGAGTTCCCATGACAATTATAAAGCTATCTGTAACATTTTGTGATGTTGACATGTATTAAATGTTGTCAATACCGGAAGACGAAATCATTCAGTATCAATAATCATATAGTCTAATAATTATATTTGCAACAAATTTGACACTTTATGAAAAAACTCTCATATACATAATTTCAGCCAACTCATGAGAATGTAGGACCTTCCTGAAAGTTGACGAAAAACTTCAAAATAATTTTGGCAACAGAACTTCTAACATGAGTAATCATTGAGAACAGCCTCTGCCTGCGTACTTTATGATTAACAAAAAAACTTCACAAAAGCGCAACTGATTTAAGTAGGCCTATAATAGATTTTATAAGCATTCCTCAAACGTTGTCAACCTTGTTCATTAGTTTAGTAATTACATAAACTGTGGAGCCAGGCAGCAGTTATAAGTACCATAATACAGTAGCTTGCCGAGCCAGTTCTTGTCATGTCAATATATAATAGCCACTGGGCTTCCGCACGGCGTAGATCAATCCATTACGATAAATTGATTATGGTTAACAATACAAATTATTACGTTGCATACATAACCGCGATGGCGTAGCAACCCAACATTCTTAATATAACATCATTCATTTGTGTCATAAGAGTTATAGTGTGTATCCAAGCCACACATGGCTGCTATATATAAGATAGGCGCCGGGTAGCATGTCGCTAGTGGTCTATAAGCAGTCATTTTGTAGACTGAAGGAGCCTTAATAAAAGCATACATCGCCATAACAACTAAAACAAAATACCATTGATGATGTAAAATGGTTTCTTTGCCTCTGTATGATGAACAGTTGACAAAGTTACATTTTGATATAACAAGACAGTTTTTATGTATGGTATCCTAGTTTGGTTAAACAGCTTAAAATACCCTTTTCATCTTATCTAATGACTTAATTAATGTGATAATCAGCAATAACATGTACATAGGTTGTACATAAGACTGCATATAGACTTAAAGTCATTTACATAGGGGACACTGGGCCTTCGTATCAATGTAAGACATCACTTAGAGCACCATTCAACGTCTCATAGCAGTTAGGTTTCTCCTATCTTGACATGCTAACTTTCCATACAATCATTAAAATAATGACTAATACGTGTTCATCATTTTATCATAAAGATCTACATGGTGACGCCGGCTACAATTACAAGTCAAATCGTTCAATGAAAGTGATTTATTAGATGAGCTGCATTTGAAGAATGGATGAACTTTAGCGTTACATATCGACCATTGAGTAACACTTGCTTATGTTCATACTTCATAGAGAAGTACCTATTATATATTCCTAAAAATACACGCATACTTTATTATAATTAGAGGTACCTAGTGTACGTATTTAGCAGTGCGCCAGTGCAATACAACATGGCTCAGCAACCTAACTCAGCAATGACAGCAAAAAATAACCTTAAAAAGTGTAATGACATCTAGCTAAAGTTTGCTTTCATGGTTGTCGCATTTTCGTTTTATCCAAGTATATGATTCTCTAAGCTTTGTCTTTCTTTAGTTCGATTATATATATACATTGACATAACAGCTCTTTTACTACAAATATGATATGATTCTTTGTCTTGTTTCGATGCATGGCGGGTTTTAATTTTTATGTATCTTACTTGTTACGAAAGAATTCCGCTTAAATTATTGAAATTGTCTCTTTCATTATTAATCGTTAAAATAATGCTGCATTGCCCTAGGTTTTAGACCCAACAAATAGCAAAGCAAAGTCCATGCAACAATTAATTTGGTATTTCTGTTGACGCGGCATTGGTTACACGTAATTGAGCTCCAGTGCTCCGAGTAGCTTTGGTGCCAAGCCACACGTAGTACGTAGACATGTACGTAATTTGCCATTATAGATATTTGCAGATCCTCGACGACTGACGGCGCGTTACTTGGTGACTAAGATGTTGATCAAGTGCTGATGCTTGGCTAAGGACCCAGGCTGAGTGTTATGTAAGATGATTGGGATAGTTAAAACTGCCTCTATCAATGTCTAGCTGACGCCGGCGTTCTGATTACAACACACATTTGTCGCTAATATAGTAGTTGGCAACGCAGTATTGTCTCATGTTTCGTAACTATAATCACTATTGTGTGTCTTGAACCATTTGCCTTTATCATGGTGGGAAGCCCAGCTAACAAATATTTGAATATTGTATATGCTAGCTCTGCAAATGACAAACAATATCAGAATCATAATAAATAATAAAATAAATAGTAAGATAGATACATATCGCAGAGAATCTTTACTGAACGGCAATTTAAAACTATTACACCCGTCATCTGGACTGACAGGAATTAAAAATAATTATAAAGAGTTTTCATTATTTATGTTTTGAGGACAGAATAATATAAAACTCATACATCCGCCGAGATGTAGGATTTAAGACGAGAATTTTCTATAAATTTTAAGAAAATAGCAATAGTAAAATGGAGAATAATTTTTAGTTGGTCTCTTGGTCATGGAAGCCTGATTTCCACACCAAGCTGTAATACTGCTGGTTGGAGTGTACTACATGCTGGCCGAGTGGAAACTACGAGGCTGGTTAATATTGTTAAGTAGTCCCTAGATACTGACCGATCCAAAGCAGCTTTCTTGTCCGTGTCAAAGTCGTCTATCATCTCGGTAATCTTGCTATTGAGCTCTGCATTGATGTGTTCAAGCTTAGCTTCGTTACCGGCTACCAACCCCAACCGCTCAGTCAAGCACTAGAATTAAAGCATGCACATCAAAAGACACACATTGGTGATACACGGATCCAGTAATCATAATTTATGCTCATAATGTACCTTAGTCACAATGTCTCGCTAGTCACCAAACAATCAAACATGACATGACAAACATGACAGAAGAAGGCTGGCAGATCAAACGGCCGTGGCACGGCCATGAGTAGACACACAGAGTGCCACTGGTTTATCTCACAATGGCTGGCGGCTACCATTCTCTTTCAAGAGCAGAAGCATCTCCAGCATTCCAACAGAAAGCAGCCAGTCTCCCCATAATCTTGCAATTCGCAGGAAATTTTTACTACCAATTTAACCATGACCTCAATTTAGCTTCAATGAACTATTTGGAACTCGTAAACACTCCATTTTCTAAATTCTTAAACGCATCCGCTACTGAAGATAAGATGGAGCGGGACAGTGCGACGCGATGACTTCATTGAAGGGAAGTTAGACAGAAGTGTGTGAATGCTAAGTTCACAGACTCTTTGCCATGTATTATATCTCAACAGTGCCGCACGAATAACTACAGACAAACTCACAATTTTTAATTTTTTTAAACTTCCAAGTTTACAAAGTGTGATAACCAAATTCCATTAAAAGGTAGAGGGTTTTGAATAAAGTGATGCCATCTTTACTTCACGCCAAATCCCAAACCCACCCTCCCCCTGGGGGTGGGGTTTGCTGTTTGACATGAAATTCAAATATTCGAGGGAAACATTTGACATGAAAGTCAACAATTTAGATAAACTCAGTTGGTATCGGAGGCCAAGTGAGGCCAAGGCTCAATTAGCTCTGCTATTGAATTACCACCTAAAACAATGCAATCAGACAAACAACTCATGCAACATGCGACTTGCATCAGACTTGCATTGCACACTACAAACCTTGACTTCATCTTCGAGTATAGCCCTGTCTTTGGCAAGAGACTCGACATGAGTTCTCAACTTCACCTCTATCAAACTGTTACCATCTTTAGCTGCAGATTTGTACAGGTTCAGTTCAATGCTTGCCTCCTTCAACTGAATCTGTACAAAGAATAAACACACATTACCAGAGGGTATTATTAAGTTATAAATAACAATAAGAGAAAATACCATGAATATAGAATTAAAAAAACGCCAGTTTAGGACCTAATACCTTATAAAATAAGAAAATGTTTCAAAACACCCTTGGAAACATCGGTTTTTGTAAGAAACTGTTGTATTATGATACCTAATAAAATATAATATATATTTATAATATAATAGTTGTCTCCCCTATGATATTTAATAAGTACGAATTATCTTCTCCTACACAGTAGCGTCTCCGGCTCGAATATGGGCCCTCTTGGGAAACAAGGGTAAGTGGGCCCTCTTGGGAAACAAGGGTAAGTGGGCAGAGTATTATGCGAATCTCACTCTTCTTCTTTTATATATATTTTTTTATCATCCTACTATTCACAGGAACAAAGTCGCAAGATTTCGCAGGAGTCGAAAAAGGGAATTCTGAGTATTTGTATGTGCATGTATTATAGGAATGGCATATTAGTCGCCCCCCACCCGAAGGGGTGGTTTCCAAAACAAACAGTTTGAAGAACAAAAAAATTATTTCAGGAAATGGTATAACAAGTTGACGGGCACAGTTTGAGGTTTGGCATGAAAAATCAATTAGTAGAAATTTCGCATCGTCGGTATATCTTTGGCAGATGTAGCAATTACAAGTGGTAGTCTCTTGTATTCCAGTACCAGTTACACTATATTGCTGCTGTTAAGGGAGACAGCACAGCACCATTATAAATTATATTATTAGGTTGGTCTAGAAATGCTGTGCAACTTTCAGATGCTTAGCAAAATCCTAGATAACAGTGTAGTCATGCACTTATTGACTGAGCAAAAAACGCATCCATGATTAAATTAGGAACATTATACAATGTAAATGAGATAAAATCATAATTATAGATACCTACAATTCAAGTACAAAAGTCTAAAATTACAAAATTTACAAAAATGAGAACTTTTCAATTATGAAATCATCACGCCTGACACAACAGTTCCGAATATTTTAGAAGGTTCCACCAGATACCATAATTCAGGCCTGGCCAAACATGATGTTGTTCTCACTTAAACATTAGCCAAAGGATAGAACTACAAGTAGCTGGTAACGCTACATACCGATGTCTATAACAAAGTTGTGCGCTGATACCCACCCATTAATGCCTATAAAACTTATCACAAGTCATAAATTCGCTGGTGGGCTCACTCAAGTAGTCCCAGAACACTTGTGCTACTCCAAAACTTAGTTTTGCACTCGGTAACGCCTGTCAGGCGAGAAAAACGATACATGTGGCCAGTGCCAGTTGCGACTAGACAGGAGTCAAAATAATAGACAGAATACCGACACACCGGCAATACTTTTATTCCACATAAATGTCGCTGTCACTGTTACCTCAGAAAGATAAACATTGCATTGTAATATCAAGTTACTCAATTACCCTTAAACTCGCCCATGTACGCTTCAGAGACGACGTACTCTCTAAAATAACAATCACTTACAAAAAAACTAAAACAATAATAACTAGAAGGCACTCAGAGACTGCATACCTCCGCCTTACATCTAACCATAATCCTAACGCTAATCCTAACCTACCTACCTCTAATCCTAACCCTAAGGCCAGGTTTACACTATTACGGTATGAGGATA